>JAIPRL010000478.1:4999-137050 GCA_025469235.1 Pemphigus obesinymphae | reverse complement strand
GTCGTTTATGTAAATTGCAAAGAGTTGGGGGGACAGACATGATCCTTGAGGAACACCCGCCTCGATGGATTTGATGGATGAGGAATTGGAACCCATTTTGATAAAGAAATTACGATTAAGAAGAAAGGATTTGAGAATATTGATGAGCTGGGCAGGGACACCTAGTGCGATAAGTTTGAAGATGAGGCCTGGGTGCCAGACTTTGTCGAAGGCTTTCTCGACATCTAGAAGCACAGCGACAGATTTGAAACCTCGGTTGATATTTGAGATGATGTCGTCAAGAACGTTAACGAGTTGGAGGGAGGTGCTGTGTTGGCGTCTGAACCCGAATTGTTCGTCTCTTATTTTATTGGCTGTGTGGACGTTTAGGCGAGTGAGTAAGAGACGTTCGAAAACTTTGGAAAGAGTGTTGAGAAGAGAGATTGGGCGGTGGTTTTTTGGGGAGAGAGGATTTTTGCCAAGCTTTGGAACTATGATGACAGCCGCTTGTTTCCAGCAAGTGGGAAAGTACTCGAGGCGCGCACATCCATTGAAAATACGACAAAGATGGAGTATAGTCGAGTGGCTGCAGTGTTTAAGAGCACTGTTGGAAATGGAGTCTGGTCCTGGAGCACTTTTGTTTTTGAGATGGAGGATGTGTTTTTGACTTCTGCCGGAGAGAAGAAGATTGATTTTGGATGGTTGATTGAATTATTGTGGTGATGGACAGTTTCTAATATGTAGTCGTCTAAGGGTTGGGAGGAGACAGGGACCTTAAATTGATTTTCCATCGAATCAGCGAAAATTTCGGCTTTTTGGGATGCCTCGTAGTGGAGTGTGCCATCCGAAGATTTAAGAGGGTTGACAGGAGGAGGTTTCCGCAGAAGGCTTCTGTTGATTTTAAAGAATTGGGGTCGGAGGTTGGAATTACTGCTAAGAGAGGCGAGTACATTTGACCAAACATTTTCGCGGTGGGAAGAGAGAAGGTTTCTTACTCGAATGATTTGGGCGTTTAGTTGGGATTTGATGAAAGGGTCTCTGGATCTTTGCCAGATGGATCTTAGACGGCGTTTCCAAGAGATCTCACGAAGAATGTTTGGAGGAAGATCCTGGCGCGGGTTGGATGAGCTGGTGGGAGAAGTACATAGGTTAAGAGTGACAGAGATGTGAAGAGTTAGGCGTTCGATGGCGAGATCGATTTCTTTGGGAAAAGAAGTGTTTGGAGGGGGGAATTTGGAGGATTTCATGAGGGATTCGTAGAGAATCCAATCGGTAGAGTGTGAAGGGGAGGGGGGACAAATTTGAGCTGAGTTGTGAAAAAGTTCATTCAAAAAGAGTTCAAAAAGAATGATCAGGGCGATGTCAAAAATGTCGGGGCGGTGACGAAGGTTGTCGGGGTAATGGGTGGGGGATAAAGGGGCAGCTATTGTGAGGTCGAATCTGCTGTCGAGGTATCGAGATAGGATATTTCCAGAAGTGTTGTTAGAATGGCTGTGCCACGAGGAATGTTTGGAGTTGAGATCCCCAGCAATGATGGTATTTGTGTTGGTGTCAAGAAGAGCATCGATGTCAGAAGTTTGGAGCTGGGAATCGGGGTTCTTGTACACGGCAACAAGTCTTAATTCCGCGTTTCCGAGATGTAGATGGACAGTGGTATTAGTGAAGGATGTGGTTGAGATTCTTTGAGAACGGTGAAAGAATTTCCTGTGAATGAGGATCGCTGTGCCTCCATGTGGGGCACGGCCTGGATTCGGAGGTTTGTTAGTATAGTAGGAGTGGAATTTGGGGAGATTGAATTATCTGGCGTTAGATAGGTGAGTTTCATTAAGGAGAAGAACGTCGATTTTGTGTTCTTGGACGAAATGAGCGAGTTCAGGGCGTCTCCGAGCGACGCCCTGACAGTTCCAGAATAAGATTTTTGTACTAGTCATTTTGAGCGAGAAGTTGGGGAAGGATTGAAATTAGGAAGATTAGGGCTTCTTTAACTTTGCCGGGGGTGCCGGAAGCGAGGCCGGTGGTTAGTTGGATTAGTTGGTCGATGATTGGGGACGGGATATCTTGGGTAGGAAGTAACTTCAGCGTAAGAGGGTTTTGTGGCGGAGGTTCTTTGAGGAGGGCTGAAAGAAGGAAGAGGTTTGGGAGGTCTGGGAGAGGGGACAGCTGAGACGGGTTTAGTAGAGAGAATCGCAGTATTGGGTCTTTTTGGGCGTCTGATTTCTTTTTCCTCGATTAGGGCCGGGAATTTCGAGAAGTTGGCAATGTGGATGCCTTGGCAGTTGGCGCACTTGGGATCGGATTCCCTAAGCTTGGCACAGTCTTTGGCCAGGTGGGGGCCCGCACATTTTACGCACCTTGGGGCGTACCCGCAGTGGAAACTAGAGTGCCCGAAGCGCTGGCATGCGAAACACTGTGCGGGTTTGTTTGGGCGGTAGGATTTGATCTTGACAGAAACAAAGAACAGGGACTTTTCATTGAAGATTAGTTTATTCGAAGGATTGGATAGGAGGGTGATCAAGTGAATTGGGAACTTCTTAGAAGCGTTAGCGAATTGCCGGACTGCTTTGACTTCGTAGCCTTTGGAGACAAGTTCATCGGATATTTTGGCTTCGGAAATGTCCAGGGGAAGGCCTTTGATTATAATCTTGAGCATACGCTCATCCGGGAGAGGCAGAGTGTGGAAATTGACATTCTGTCGAGTGAAATATTTTTGAACGATTCTGAACATAGTGGTGTCGATGCAAAGGATTTTTATGGTAGAACCGTTAACGGATTTAGCTATGATTGAATTTTCGGGGGCCTTGGCGAGAAGTTCGCCTGCGACCTTCCTCCATGCGGAGCTTTCGACAAATATGGGAGGAATCTTCGGAACGGTTTCCATTGGAGTTGGATTATCGGAGTGGGAGTTCGATGATGAGGAGCTGCGTAATGACATGGAGTCGGAATTAGCGCTCGAAGAGCGGGCCGAGTTTACTGGGGACGCGGATGATTGTTTGCGCATTTTCCTGTTGGCGCGTTTACGAGCCGATCTGGAGAGTATAGGGGATGCTATCGGACTACCCGGGCGTTTTCTGGATCTCGGAGAGCGACTGCGAGATTTCGACGAAGTTTTGCGCGCGGGTGGCGACATTACGGAGTTTGGGGTGAGCGGATGCGCAAGGGCAGGTAGAGGGAGCGTTGTGGGAACGTCGAGCGAGCCCGACCGAGTGGCACTTGCAACGACGTGCGCGGTATACTCACTAACGGCCAGGGGCCGGCTGTGTAAAATCTTTCTGCTGGAAGTGGCGTTGCTGTGCAGCGACGCAATGTTGATGACCTACGCAGTCGTGTTGGCAGCCGCGAGCTAGACTCTACGGCTATGCACGATACGCTGGATGTTGGCAGCTGTGTTCAAGGCGACAGCGTACGGGCTCTACGATGATAATCGCCAAGCAACGTACGTGTGTACTGGACTGCAGCTGAAGACGGAATACTCGTTTTACAAGTAACAGTACACAGATATACCTATCCTGAAATGCGTATTTTTTTTTTTATTGGACAGTTTTAATTAGTCCAAAAACATTTAAATGTATAGGTAATTATTTTTAACATCCCATAGGTTGGCATTAAATAATACATATTTAACTTTAAAAACACAAAAATGCTTATGTATGTTATTTTTTAGGTTCAATTAGATTTTACTTGCGTTTACAATATATATATATATATTTTTTTTTCAATATTGATTATTGACATTTAATTTGATATAGATATATAATTAAATATTACACACATGCCTACAAGTATTTTTCTATTTAAAATATAAATATTATTTTATAGACATAATATTATATTTATACGAATAGGTATTCAACTAGTTATTAAAAGTAGTTAAAATTAAACAAATTTGTTTTTTAAGTATATTGATTCGAGTTGTATACTATACATCTAAAAATGTAAGATACAATAGTATAATATTGTATAGATAGGATATATTTAGATATAGTTAGGAGAATTTAATCATTACAAACATTTATATATATATATATATCAGTTACCTATTTCAGTTATAACTATTATATGAATGAATAATTTTTAAACGTTTTTATAAATTGATTTCTCAATTTTTGTTGAAAATGTACTCGAACATTTTTTTTTTTTTTGCTTACCTACTTAATTTATAAAATTTTTGTATGGCTGTGGGTAGGTGCAATGGTAATTTTAAGGAGGGAGGGAGAGAGGGGTATTACACCACTAGAAAGTAGTCGGGTAAAATGAAGTTCAGTTGGCAAATACAAAAATAATTGATGACCTTTTATTTTTTGCTTTTATTAAGTTCATTTCTCGCTATACATATCATTTTGGATTTAAACGCCACTGGACAATACTAATTATCTCAGGAATTTATAAAAATTATTGCATGAACCAATTAAACCTGGTGAAACTTGCATTAAAGGAGTAATAAATAATTTTAATACATTTTCAAAACAGTTAGATACATACTATAACTTGATTTTGATTTTGTTGTAACAAATAGTCATCAAAACATGATGGTATAGGTTATTCAAAATTTCAAATTATAAACCAATAATTTAAAAATATGTTTGTATATCATATTGTCAGAAAACAAATTTAAATTTAAATACAGATTTTCATTTGAACGAAGAATAACAACAAAATGATAAGGTGTTGCTCTAATGTCCCATTTATATGGGCCACGGTAATTTTCCCCCAGACCGAAATCCCCCAGCAATATAAAGTTAGCAAAACTTCAAAATTTGAAAAAAATTATTTTTGGAATCGTTTTATGGTCATTTGTGTTAGTGTTTGGTACTTAGTCGATTTTTAAAATGCCTTATTAATAAATATTTTTAAATTGTTGTATATTCATTTTTCTTAAAATTTCATAAAATTTGTCTTTATAAGTAGGTAGCTTATTTAGTTAATAAATTATGTATATCTAAAAATAAAACTAATTAACGTTAATTTTGTTGTACAATATTATATTACCATTAGGCATATAACTAAAAAATGTAATATTTGAATAGTTCTATGATAATAATAATACACATAAGTGCATAACAATATTATTAACCATATTAAATCATAAACATATATACTTAAAAATATTATAAAATTTCATATCATAAACATAAAAACATATAGGTAAACTCGATTATTAAGGGGTTCTGTATAGGCAATTTTTATGAAATGTACGAAAAATGTATATCCAACAATTTAAAAATATTTAAATATATTTTAAAAGTTAATTCCCAAACACCAAAATACGACCATTAAACGGTTCCAAAAATATATTTTTTTTAAATTTTAAAGTTGGGATGCTAACTTCACATTACTAAATCCACCGAAATGATTTTTCGGAAAACGGTCATTTTCCCCCTGTTTTTTTTTTTTTTTTGGGTGAACCAAAATCCCCTCTATTTATTTTGAAGAGAAAATTTAGTAGTATACTATAATTAATATTTATGTTTTCTATTATTACTTATTTGACGATGTGTTTCATAGCAAATTGAGAGAGATATTTATTGGTTAAACTGTCTACAGAATGAGGGTAACTAGTATGTAACCCTGTCAGCTTTATAAGAGCAGCCGAAAGAATTAGGTATATATTAAAACGATAAAAGTCGTTAAATTAAATAATATTAGTAATAATAAAAGAAATTTTTTCGGGGAGGGGGGATTGCCACTTGGTGATCGCTCTCTTCTTGGAGATTTTTATCATTATTTGAGAAATATACAATTGATTTTTAGGGGGATTAGCCTTTTATTCCATAAATATCCTTATTCACCCCCCTAAGCGAACCTAGAGTAAAAATTACCTAGTCCATTTTAATATATAATATATAATGTATATCACCATTTCAGAATGACATTTTGATAAGAATTATGCAATTAATAGTATGGATTAAAAGTAAGTACCACTTAGAATAAAAGTAAGAATATATTAAAAAATCACTAGGAATAAAAATTATAAGAAAAAAAAAAATTTATTTTTATATAAGTACCTATATATGTATACATACACTAATCCTGTACAAATGGGAGTAAATCAAAAGTTTGCGTGTATATAGTTTTCTAGCAACAAATTCATTCTAGTTGGTACTTTATATAAATATGATTTTTTTTCATAAGCATAACGAAAATCTAGCAATTTAACGGATAAAATTGTTATAAATTGAAAAATAACAAATAAACTTATCATGGTTACCGAACATTATGTAAGTACCTACCTACATTTTTTTTATGCATATATACACGTTTTTGAGTAAAGCTTTTTGCTGGAAACTAGAAAATGTATTCTAGTTGGTACTTACCTATTTTAAAGAGGTCATTTTTTTATTTTCTCTGTGGTTTTCTTAAAAAAAATCTATCGAAAATTATAATACCAGAAACTTGACATTTACAACACTTCAGTAATTTTTATAAAATTTTTAATTTTGATTTCTTTTTTTTATTTGCCTGTATAAACTTTTTGGGTAGAAGCTAGTCGAGTAAAATTTTTGGGATAAAGATCGTTCTGATAGGAAATTTAATGGAATGTAGGACATTTTTCCTCCGTCAGTCGGTATGACATCCCCCCACAAAAAAAGAAATCAAAAAGTTTATGATTTAAAGCATACAATAAGCAAATAATTGAAATAATAAGAATAATTTAAAAATATTTTTGAAAAAATGTAAATTAAAAAGTAAAATTTAATATAATATTATGATGACAAAACATAAAAATGCAAAAATGTATATAATTACTAAAGTAAACAAATAAAATACAATTATTAACTTTTAATTAAATACGTTATACATTAATTATAGGTAATTATTTATTATATTATAATGTAATATAATTTATACCTACAGAATAATATTAATAGGTATTTTGGAACAAAACTTTTAATTTTTATCAAATAACTCGTTGATAAATGATAAGAACTGAAAAATTATACCCAATTCAGATGCTGTTTGTGTAACTGAAAGATTTATGTGTATAATATGTGTAGAACTTACCTAAAAATAATAAAAAAAGGGAAATCGCCCTACCGCTCAATCACCGGTGGGAAAAGTCGGGGGTGGGAAATATCCGTTTGCCAATTTATTGTAGTTGGTATTTTAAAAAGGTAAATTTTCAATTTTTTCATTCGTTTTCATTAGTCTCGTTATCTTAAAGGAATAAAATAATTATTATAAACGGGAAAAAAATGTTACACTGAACTTCACTCGGAATCCACCGGCGAGCGAAATTCTTCGCACCGTAGAACAAGGATATAGACCGGCTTTTTGCAATTACTATTTCAAACCACAAACTAGGTAGATACATTAAAAACATTTGTTTTTTGCTAACTAGGTACCTATTATTTATTTAAATGTTAGAAACTTGGATTTAAATATAGGGTCTATCAGTTTTCATGAAATAAAAAACCGAAAATTATTGTCTATTCCATGAAAACACGTATCAAATATTAATAGTGATAGTGATTAGTGATAATCGTCAATCGACGAAAAAATATTTTAAATTTTGGTTTTTGTGTACGTCTTGTCTTGTCTTGTAATAATTTATTGATTTGTCAAAAATACATGATACATTTAAGTTATCAATCTTTTCAATCATTTAAATATTAATATATTAAAAATGGATTTTTCGTTGTTGGTAAGTTAATATTTTGAAAACATTTTATAAAAATATTATTTCATATTGGGCGTTCATACAATGTAACTTTTCAAAGGAACCGACGTTGTACACGATCAAAGGCATGGCTATTTTGGACAACGATGGCAATCGTATACTGGCCAAATATTACGACGACAGTATATTCCCTACAATTAAGGAGCAAAAGGCGTTTGAGAAGAACTTATTCAACCGCACTCACAGAGCCAATGCTGAAATCATTATGTTAGACGGAATTACGTGTTTGTACAAAAGCAATGTGGACTTGTTCTTTTACGTCATGGGCAGTTCACACGAGAACGAAGTATTACATTTTAACTGTGCAGAGTGTCAGGTCATGTTTTTATTTATACCTACCTATTTCAGTTGTTGTTAATGAGCGTCTTGCAATGTATGTACGATTCGATCAGTCAAATACTTAGAAAAAATGTCGAAAAACGAGTTGTACTCGATAATTTGGATGTTGTAATGTTAGCATTGGATGAAATATGCGATAATGGGTAAAATAATATTTTATTTATGTTTTTTGTTTCTATATTTTATGATTCTATTAATTTTACTTTTGATTGTTGGTGCAAAATGGTTACGGCCTAGATAATTAAATTTCAGAGTATAATAATTAAAAAACGGGGTAAAAATAAATTTGAATGACTTTACTATAGTAATAATCACATACATCAATATACAATTAATGTTTTTAAAATAAAGTTAATACAGGTAAAGATCTTGTTACTCGTAATTTTTATTGAAATAAGAGAATGCTACACCTGCATTTGTTGTTTCTGTCTGACACCTATGAATGAAATATAGCAAAATCGGGTTTTGTATTTCAAATACCGTAGGTTATTAGTTAAGTTTTGGATATAATGACCTATTATAAAAAAATAATTAAAATTAGCAATTAATAAGGTTGTGATATAGACTTTTTATCATTGTAGTTAATCATTTTTTAAAAAGATTTATCAATAACAATATTTACTTATTAACCACTAAATTGTCCAAAATGAGACTTGTTACCAGATACCCAATAAAAGAAAAGAATAGTAATAATACATTTAACTATAAACCAGCAACTGATGTCCAATACTGAATTTTAAAACTTTCAGGCTTACTAGAATAAAGTTTTAAATAATGAGAAAGAATAAATAAAATAAATAGAGATAGAGCCAGTAAAATTAGTAAAGAGAATGTATGTTGATGGAAAAAAGTGAAGAGGAAGACCAAAAAATAGGTGGAGGATGTTCAATAGTGATTGTTCTATAGTTGAGAGAAAAGGCGAAAAAAAAAAGAAAAGAAAACCGGCTTTTATTAAAACTATATTTATATATGATTACTTGTGGATAATTTCTTTAAAATTATAGGTTGAAAAAATAATCCTTTATTAATAAACTAGTAATAGTGGTTAAAATTTAAATCATACTGTATCTACAGATTTTTTTTTACGGTTAACCTATATCTTTTGAAATGGTAGTGGCAGCATATTCAGTTTCTACTACTACCATAGTCTATGCACCTTAAAAAAGGTTAGGTTAAGTAAATAGAAAATTAGAAATGCACTAGATTTTAAAAGAATAATTATTAATCGCTAAAAAAATGCATTATTGTAAAATTATCTTTTTTCTTATAAATATTTGTTTTTGATGTATTTAATTAATTAACTTGCATATTTCTCTAGATTCTAGAAATAATCTATTTGAAATCCCCCATTATAAAAATAAATGACTAATTCTTTCTTGCTTGCAGTGCTAACCATAATAAGCACCATTTTAGACATTTGTCAAGCCATAAGATACATTTATAGTCAAGCAATATTATTTTTTCATTATATTATTATACTCCATAATTTATATTAATAAAGTACAGATTTTCTTATAAGACTATTGTAATAATTTACTTTTTTGTGAAAAAGTACTTTACCTGTTAAAAAACAAAATTAATAATTAAAAATTCGTAAAATGCTTATCACTACAACTTTTATTTTCTACAGAATTATATTGGAAGCTGATTCTGGAGCAGTCGTACAGAGGGTTGCATTACGAACCGATGATATTCCGATTGGAGAGCAAACAGTCGCTCAAGTAAATTATTGTTTTTACGAGTATCTGAATAATATAAAAAGACAACATGAACACATGCTATTATATTTATTTTTAGGTTTTCCAGTCAGCAAAAGAACAGTTAAAATGGTCATTATTAAAATAACATTTACTTTGTCTAAATGTTTCAGGTATAAGACATTAACATAATTTATACTATTATTTCCATTGTTTATATAATATTATATATTTATAACTTATAATTAATACACATTAAATTTATAAATGAACTTGTGAAAATTGTAGTTTTTTTTCTAACCAATTAGCAAACTCCAACAGTCTCACATCATCAAAATTTGATGCCATTATTTGTATACCGATTGGCATCTTATTATTTGACAATTTTACTGGTATAGTAATAGCTGGACATCCTGAAATATTGGGAACTAGGTAAAATACATCAGTTATATATCTCTGTCACAGATAAGTCTAACCTCAAGTGGCAACAGATTTTCATTCAGATCATGTTGAAGCATACCAAATACCACCAAATCGGTAATCAACACCGTATGGCAGTTTTATTCCTGGAACTAGTGATTGACGCACAGCACGTTTCTTGTGACGTTGTGTTAATCAAAATTTTGAAACGCTAGTGATGTTTCTGACCACGGAAATGACAATGGCTCAACACTAAACACACATAAAGATATACTTACGGCCATTGCTGTGTGCAGTAGGGTTATCACTTAGGTTAGACTTATCTGGAATATAGTATAAATACCTATATAAATTATATTTACCAGCCATATTTGCAGGTTGGGTACAATAGTCTTGTGTAGCACACTGTGTACGATTATCTAAAGACTTAAATTCAGACAACAAAGGGGCTGTAGTCAGTGTAGTAGGGGTGATTAAAAAATCATAGTTAGATTTCCATATATTTTTAAAATCATCCGATATCAATCTTCTTACTTTTAATGATTGCATGAAATACTTTTCATAATTTCTAAAAATAATAATAATTAAATACATTAAATATAACTCATTACACAACATACAAAACATTTCTAATTAATTTACCGTCGCAATAGAAAAAAATTTCCACTTAAAATTCGAGACCTAACTACTTCTCCCAAAGCTTCCATTCGATTGGTAGTGATTAAAGACTCAAATGTTTTATGATCTTTAGTTGATCTATGACCATATAAAAGTCCTGTGTATCGAGACATATTGCTAGCAACTTCACAAGCATTAAGTACCGAGTAAGTAGCTATTGAAGCACTAGTATGAGGCATGGATACCTGTAGCATTTATTCAAACATTTTATATTTCATTTACAACAAATTATTATTTTAAATATACCTTCTCCACTATGCCATTACAATCTTTAATGAGGGCTGCTACATAACACCAAGTTTCATTAATTTCATTCGATAAACCCTCACAGTTGTATTCTTCAGGTATGCCGACACGACAATTGTCTATTGAAAAATTGTTTTGAAATTTATGTGTATCTAAATTTATGTTTACACATGTTGAATCATTTATGTCTGGTCCAATAATTACACTAAGCACAGCCATCACGTCTTCAACATTTTTAGCCATAATACCAGGAACATCCATCGAGTTTACTAGAGGTATCAATCCATGGCGGGATAGTAAGCCATAACTGGGCTTATAACCAACTATACCACAATATGAAGCTGGATTTCTTACCGATCCACCAGTATCTGATCCCAAAGCACTAAATTATTTCAAATAAAAAAAATATAAATATTGTATTTACTAATATACGAGGTATGGCTATTAAATGAGATTTTCAAACTAGCGTTAAGGTGCTTGCAATAATTAAGATAATAATATTAATATATTTAAAATCTTTAAATATCACTGCACCGGACAAGATAAGATCAGTTTCTTCCCAGTCCTTTTATTGTAGTTTACCAGCAAACATTTTTTAACTTCAATTTTGTGTATGTAACTTTCAGTATGTCATACATTGTAATTATGTTGAACAAAAAATTTCAGCAATGGATAAATTTAGAATTTTTAGTGAAACTAAAAATATGTGATCAAATGTATATACTTATTGACACATGTGTATGGAAATGCTGCCATATCATTTCCTATTTTTTAGATAGCACAGACATTTTAGTGATGGCCATGAGGAGGTTAAGTACAAACAACATGAGGGTCGCCCAAGCATCTCAAAAACTAACACCAAAATTGCAAAAATCAACAACATTATGAGAAATTATGTCTAAATGGGTACCCCAGGGACAAACTGTAAATTAGCATTATCTACAGGTTTTGACTATCTTCAAAGTGCAAAAACAGTTCCTGAATCTTGAATTAAGACAATGCACCAACTCATAATGCCAAAAATTATTTCAAGACCTTCCATATTCACTAGATTTTACTCCGTTCAACTTGTCAGTTGATGTTGTGAAAACCAGAATAACAGAAGTCACAAAGCCGATGGAAGAAAGTGAATTCCAACACAATTATAACCAATGACAAATCTGAATGGTGCGATCAGGGGTATAGCGAAGTTATTTTTTTTATTTTTTTTTGGGGGGGGGCAGTGTCTTAACTTGACCGACTGATTGAATTTTTTGTACGAGCAAAAAAAAGAAAAAGGTCACACGTAACAATATTGGCCGACTGAAGGAACTTTGGGGGGAGGGGTCAAACTTTTCCCCTGCCCTCCGTTAGTTACGCCCCTGGGTGCAATGAATTATACGTAAAGGAGAGTATAAAGATGATGGAAAATATTAAATTCTAATTCTTGATAAAGGTTTTACTATAAAAGTATCGTTATTTAATAACCATACCTCGTACTACATGTCTTATATTAGTTGATACTTACGCTACACATATTCCAGCTGCCACAGCTATGCAACTTCCACCTGAACTACCACCTGCGATATGCCATTCGTCTGGTTTTGAACGCCATACGTTTTTAGTAGGTCCAAAAATTGAATCTACAGTTCCTGAACTTAAAAAAAAAAAAAATCTAATTTGTATACAATATCGACTTGATTAAAAACACTAACCTACCCCATGGCAAATTCGTCTAAGTTAGTTTTGCCAACAATTACTGCACCAGCGGCTTTTAAACGTTCTACCACTGTAGCATCATAAACGGGAACAAAATTTTGTAACATTTTTGACGCACATGTCGTGGGTATGCCTTTGGTGCAAAAATTATCTTTTACAGCAATCGGGATACCTTCTAAAGGTCTGTGTGTACCTGAATAAAAACATCATCATCACATAATATCAATAGGTACCTTATTATATATATAAAAACCTAGGTATATATATATATATATTAAAATCTAATGTTTTTTTAAGTTACCATTCTGTAATCGTTTTTGACACTCGGCTGCTTGCTGGGCTCCATTCTGGTTAACGTGTACGAATGCATTGAGATCCGATTTGTTTTCTAGATCGTTCAGTGTCTTGGCATAAAGATCAACGGCCGATAAAGTTTGATCTCTCAGTCGTTTCTTGAGCAACGATATCATGGCGTTGGACCGTTTCCAAAAATGTCTTGTGCATTTATATCAGTTAAAAAGTTAAAAAGAATCTAAAAACAATGCTATAAGATCAGTTACCTACACCTTCGGAGATATAAAAATGTATTGTATAATAGTTTAATTCTTTAATAGTTAATTTTTATAATAGACAAACGGATATACTATAAAGTATAAGCCTACTATAAAGACCGTGCAAAGTAAATAAGGCAATTCACGACGTTATCACTTTAAAATTGACTGTTATCAAATGTTATGAAAAATAAAATATGGAAATAAATAAACTTAAAAACAGACGAGTATTCAATATTATTAATCATTATTACAAATTAATTAATTAACTCTATCAGTCCTTCTCCAAACTACATCTTATGTAAAGAACAACATGGCTTTCGTCTAGGGCGCTCAACGATTATAGGTACTATAATAATTCTTTAACGCATGGTATAAAAATCACAAGACAATAAAATATATCGGATGTCAAAAACAAAAATTTTTGACTTAAGACCTTTATATGTTAAAGAATTGTAACCTTGTTCTCTCTCTCTTACTTCAGACAGCATAGTTCAACACTCAAAGAAACAAGCGATAAAGCGTGTAAGACCACTCAAGAATCCATGCGGTGGGAACTATAAAAATATTTAAAACGAATCCCATAAACTTCTAAATAAATACCAACAATTCCAAAACTTGATGATTAATATCCATTATCCTATACTCTCTGATAAAAACAACGGCTATAGGCTAGACAACATTGAACGTATGACGTTGTCTACGCCGATAAATTTCAAATAAAATTGTATAACGAAACTTCAGCATCAAAGTCGCCCGAAAATATACAAAAATTATATGATATATCGATTAGTATGAGGATTTTCAAACAATTTCACGGTGTATTTAGTTTTACATTTATATAAATAATAAATATCTTATGAACAAAAATGAAAAAAAAAACTAAGTTTTAAACATATAAATTTCAAATATTTCATCATTAGGACACCTCACCGAGTATTTGGTGAACATGTTTTTTACGGTGTGTCGTCCTCGTAAGAAAACTACTGGAAAAGTCAAAAATGACCACTCGAAAGTACCAACTAGAATTAATTTACTACCAGTAAGCTCTTTTCCACAAAACTCCTTTTATCCGAAAAAAATGTAACACATTACTTATAAAACCAAAACCATAAAATATTCTGTACCTAATACACTCGTTGCTACACTCAGAACCTTAAAAAGATATATTTAAAATATTAACTAAAGATAATTTTCACATGTCAAATATTTTAGATTTTAAACTACATTAATGTGTTCTGTTATGACAGACAATTTGTTGTAAGGATTGGTTAACTGTCGATTAACTATACAAAGATTTTAACCAATCTAAATGTAAGTTTTTACATTTAAAAATGTTTGCATCAATTACGATGTAATTTAATATCTATCATATTAAATAATTTCTCATGAAAATATGGTTAATGACTTAATTGATTAAAATAATTTTGATTTTAATTTTAATTTATTAAAATTTAGTTATCCCATATTTTTATTCTATTTTGATTCAAAGATTTATAGGAAATAAAATAAAAACAATTACTTAATTATTTAAACATCCTTGACATTTATTACAAAGGCACGTATAACTATAGTAAATCTCCTACAATGTAAATATTGCAACACAAAAATATGCCACTTATAATATATATCATGTCCTGTAATTAATAATTTTGCTTTCAAAATTTACAATAAATAACAATAAAACGTTACATTTTCATAGAAAAAAAAACAATATAAAATTAATAAAATTATTCGTCTCGATAAGGGGTGGCCGGCCATGACTAGACAGATTCTTGGTTAAAGTACAAAATAAAGAACAAAAGCATTATTACTGATTAGGCGTTAGTTTTGGATTTTGGGAAGTCGTACAGTTATATTTTAAAAACTGAAACAAAATAAAAATATTTAAGAATAGATCACAAATTGTTGGTCACACATATTTTTTTTCAAGTGAAAACTTAAACGAAACAAAGCAAATATTTCATTTTTACTAAAATTTACGTAAATTATTAGGTATTTAAAACTTAACTAAATAATCGATTTTAACATCATTATTGTAAAGTCAGATCTTAATTTACTATCCATTTGTTTAGAAATTATGTCGCACATAAAACACATCACATCTACCACGAGATACAATATAGTAAGTAAACATATTAATACTTGTAATAGTGCGGCACAATTTATAAAAGGAAATAAGAAACGACTTAGTATTTGAATTCATTGAGTGCTAAAAATATCATGGTGTAATTAATCCATTAAGGTGCAATAATAATTAAATAATAATAATAATCGTATTAATAAAAATAAAATAATAATCTGTATTAAAAAATAATGTTAGGGTAAAATAATAAATTAATATAAGTGTAAAGAAAAAAGCAATGAAGAGAAACATAGTTTAAACAACAAATAACACTTAAAAATAATATACACCATAAACAGTATTGTACTAGAAGAAAAAATTTACAAGAAATTCAATTGTGTAAGTATATAACTACGTAATGATGACATTCAATATTTTAATTATTAGAAATGTATTTGATTCCCCCTTTATATATATATATATATATATATATTTTAGGCTACAATAATTATATATTATATATAATTTGAATTATCAACAATTTATAATCTTTTGAAGTTAAGTCTGAAATATTTGATATTTCTTTAAAATTATAATATAGTATAATATACAATTTTGTTTAATTATTAGCAAAACAAAAAAAGATAAGTATGATATTAATTTTTATGATAAACATAACCGTCATATTGCTTTCTACATTTACTTTCAACTAATATGTGGTTTAATATATGGAGGAAAACAATATGGCGGTTATGACAAAAGTTGACAACATAGCTCTCTTTTTTGTCATGGTTATTAGTATATATTATTATACTATTATATAATATTATATATTAATAACATTAAATATAAATAATATATAAAAAGATTAATTGCTAGAGATCATTTTAGGCTGAACATTTTTCTGAAAACTACCCAATAGAGGAAATCAATAATACATTACGTTATACAATAGAATAATCGTGGTAAGTAATAATTAATGTACAATAATAAAATTAAAACTTAAAATACGACATGTATAAATTGTTGTTAAATGATTGATTATAGTAAAATAATATAATTAATAAATACAAAGTGAATGGTTAATAACATTGGATTATTCATTAATCTATAAATACTCGTTCATATTAAATTGACTCTCATACACATTAGGGAATTTATTTGGGGCTTGGTTACTCAATAATTGCTCATTTAAATCTAATGTGGTATATTCTCTGAATTAAAACTATTTGGGAAAATTAGGTCATGTGAATTTGTATAGCTTTAAATGTAGCTAACACAAGTTCATCACAAATATTTTATATATTTACTATACAGGGCGATTTATAGACTTATAAATAAACAAAACACTGAAAATATAGTTGGCCAAATGGAAGACCTATAAATTCTGTTTAAGACATAGATAGAAAAATCAAGACGGCAAATTTAATAAAATATAATTTTAAGTATAGTACCTGTGTAAGCTGTACCATTATTGTAAACTGTATTTATATGAAGCTCCCCGAACAACGGTTGTTTTAGGAATATAAAAAAATTTCAAATAACAAAATATTTGTAATAACCTATGTTAAAACATTGAGTGGACCAAATACAAAATTACTTAAATGTCATTTATAAAACTAGAATCTCATAAGAGTTGATATATATCGTTAAAAAAAACACTGAAATACATGGTACCCCACTCACTGTTTCAACATGTATATTATATTATACATCAGTACACGAAACACGGTTTCGTCAATCACCCTGCATATATAAATAGTTTTAAAAATATATTTATATTTAACTATTAACTGTTATCCATCTACCTACTAGCCATAAAGAAAAATATTGCTCCTACAAAATATATCTAACACCATAGGGTAGATAATTTAAATAAAATCTCAACATGCACTAAACTAATTCAACATTAGACTTAAAAAATCCTTTTTCTGTTTTACATTCCCTAATTGTAACCGTATTCAAATTAACTGTTACATCAGTAATAAAAACATTATCTACGACGGGATTGCGCGCTAGCCAATACTCTGGACCAGGATTCGCTAATATTGTTTTATATTGTAAACGTTGAGTAGGAGTTTCAGCAACAGAAGCTGTATCTAGTGCCTGATGCTGACCTCCAGCTCCCTGTGTTACAGCTGTTGCAGCATCTTCTTGCGGTCTGGCAGGTTCACCAGATGTTCTTGAACTGATGGGCGCTGCTGCTGCTAGAGTATCCCTCGACTTAACACTGGTGGGTGTACTCTGAAGTATTGCCGTCAAGGTTATATGTTGATTTTCTGGTACAGGGGAATTTTGATTTGAAGGAAGTGCGTGTTCAGAAGATTTCCTTTTTGGAACTCGGCTCGAATCATCTCGAGATAGTAGTACTATTGGCACATTATTGACATCTTGAACATTTGTGAGGGGTTGTATTTTGGGCACTTTTGATTCTGACACCGGAGGACTGGTCGTTATAGTTACACCAACTTTACCTGATTCTTTAGATAAAACTTCAGCTTTACGTTTAACTTTATGAGGTTTAGGCAAAGGTGAAGGTGATTTGGAAGACTGTTTGGGTGTAGATGGAATTAGAAGCGTAAGAGCAGATTTTACTGTCGTTGGCGGTAATTTCTCTTCTTCCCGTGTATCATTGACTTCTACGATTGGAGTATTTTTTTCTTCACCTATTTTTTCCTCTACCACATCAACTTTAACAGCTGCATTCAACTTGGGCATTTCTACTAATGAATCATCATCAACTAAAAAAATTTTAAATCACAAATAAATGACAAAACAAAATGCCCAATTATATTTATTCTTTCACTTTAAATATCTCATCTAACACAAAATAGAGGATTTTTTTTTCAAGTTTTTAGACATTTAAAATTAAGACTTTTTTGTGTATAGGAAATTCATTCTAGTTGATACTTTATTAATTTTTTTATTTTCAAAATAGTTTTCAAAAGCGTAATGAAAAACTACCTTTCATAAGGTAAATATCACAAAAAGTCGTTATACATTAGAAAATAAGAAATAAAACTAGTCATGGTTATCAACTACATAGATGATTATAACATTTATAACTACTAAAACAGATCGAAAATTATTATAAATTGAAAAATGAAAGTGCTAAAAACTTGAAATGTATACTAAATATATAGGTTGGTACTATGGTACTATGTATTTTTTATTAGGTAACAACATAAATGCTAATAGTAATACTCATGTAATATACACCAAAGTGTCCATCAAAATCATTTTGTCAAAATAATTGTTTTTAAATTCAACATACCCACCACTAGTACCCTACACAATGAACAAAGTGCTTCTACCCCCTACTGACCAGTTTTTTTTTTTAAATTAAATTTAATAAATATATTATATTATTGTAAAATATAGAGTATCTATATTTATAGATATATCTATTTTTATATAATCATCTATATTACATCTGCGATTTTAATAACATAGTTAAAAATTACTTTGTTTATCTTCTTCTGTGTCATCATCATGCCTGGGCAATAAGGGTGCACCATTTGTAGATTCTGGCAACACTTCAGCTTCATCTTGACTATTGTAGTCAGGTACATCACCATCAGCAATTTCATCTTCATAATCACTCCGAGTAGGTTCTGTAGTTGGTGTTTCAACATGTGCCTAGAAATTATCATAGTAAAAAAAATTAAATATAAAGCATGTTTTTAATTTTTATAAATAAAATAAAAATCAATTCAGATTTTGAATACTTACATTTTGTATTTTTCTTTTTGGACCTCGCTTATGAGAGTTATTATCTGTACGTGTTTGACTAAACCAAAAAATATGTATATTATTATATATCTATAAAATATGTAGGTATAGAACAAATACATTTTAGTTGTTAATCAAATTGATAGATTATTAAAACTATAAAAATGAATTAAAGCATAGCTTGTGCACATTAAGAAAGAATCTCAATGGGAAACGAAAACTCAATGAGGCTCTATCTTAACGTGAAACTACCTACTATAAATATTTTATAATTGGGTACTAACCTTTGTTCAAAAATATCAATGAGTCTTGTATCTATTATATTTTCCTCCGGTTCCCATGTATTGTGTCTAAACATTTATAAAATCAAGATTAATAAAGCAATTTATTAAACAATTTTTTAATTATCACACTTACTTGGGCCCCCATCCTTTCCATTTTACATGATATTCGACTCTGCCCTAATAAATATAAATAATTATTAGTTAAAAAAATAATAAAAAAAAAACAAAATTACTAAATATTAGTTAGAAACATTATAATAACAAACTTAATTTTGTAAATTTAAATGCATAAAATATAGCAAATATGTACGATATATAACCCATGATGGATATATAGGTAGGTAGTACCTATGTTTAAGTGTTTAATACAAAAGCTCTAAAATTGACAACTTCCAAAAATATTTAGTCATAATTACCCACTTAAACTACCTATACCTAATGGCTATTGAGCAACATAATATTATGGGCAATTTTGTGGTTTTTTGGAAATGTACCTACTTACTTAAGAAATTGATTTACTCAGTTTATCAATATACCTAATTGAAAGATTGGGCACACATGTCGTACGCTACCCACCTACCGACGATTAAATTATTGGTGTCATATGATACCTACCACCTACTTAAGATCAATTTCAAGATATGTACTATGGATAAATCATAATATAGGTGAACATTGGGAAAACTATTTGAAATGATACATATCTAAAGCTATAAATAACTTAGGTATAATAAAAGTACCTAATTACGATTTTCGTTTTGAGTATGTCCTAAATAGCAAGTCTGTTGTCTGTTCAGGCCAAGTGTTGAAGTTTACACGAAAATGAGTTAAAGTGGGAGAAAGTATAAATGACTTTTTATTTATTTGGTTTACAGTGTATTGGGTAGACATGTTCAAATAAGATTTTAGCAAAAATTTAATTCGAGCGACAATATTTTTTTTTTTGAAAAAAAGAGCAAGTTCTAAAACGACCACCACAATAGAGGAATTTGAACGTCGCTGGGACCACTCTGGAATATAGTTTTGACGTATACCTATAGTTAACGACTACGATGGAGGGATTCAACACGAAAGCGACGGTTCGCGGTTCGATGGTTCAAGGTTCGAAAACGATAAATGGGGGGAAACAAAAAAAAAGGCGCGCAAGCCCTTATCAGAAGTGGCGGTAGTTCTGGGGTTCAAGTACGAGTACGAGTGCTATCTGGGCAGCAGGTACGTGGCCGCCGGGTGCGGGACACGGTTACTCACCTTCCGGACTCGCTTCTTCATGAGCTTTTCCGCAGCGTACACTCGGTCGCCCATCGCGGCCGATAACTGGTAGTTGGTCGTTGTTTATTATCGTTGGACGCGCGGGCCCCGGACACCACCGGTGACGACGGGCTATTGGCCGCGGACACTGGCGACGGTCTCCGGTAAGCTCGGACAAACTCGGACGGCTGCGGTGGGCAACGTCCTCTTTCTGCCGACCAGCGGCAACGGTCCGGGAACGGCGGGCGGCGGCGGCTGCAGCGACGGTGGGACGTTCAGTGTAGTAATCATAAAAGATACCGAGTTTGTAATTTTTTACACGTGAAATCCAATGTCGCTATTGTCGTTACGCGGTGCTACGCAGACGCGCGGCCGTGGTCTCATCGTACGACGGAGCGAATATTCCGTTTCGGAAGACGGAAATAATAATGATTGCGAGGAAAAACATGTAAACACAACAAATATTTACGCCGTCGCGTACGCGGTACGCACACACGCACGCATTCGACGCGAATCGCAACGTAAAATGTAGTGTGACCAACCGTATCCGGTGCGCTCGGCGCGCCGCGTTTCCAAATACCGGAATAAAAGAAAAACGGGTATACCGTGTGAACACGCGCGCCGCGGGACGCCGCGAGCCTGCAGCGGCGGCGGCCAGACGGTGCGACGGTTTATTCGCGCTGCGGGCCCCCGTGGACCGTACGGCGACCGACCGCCCTGGAAACAACGCGGACCGACGACGACGACGACGACGACGACGCGACGACGGCGGTTATTTCGAACTCGAACGTTTGTCGTCGCGCGAATACCGATATTCACTGCACTGCGAGCTGCGGCTGTAGTATTCGGTACGCTATTACGCTAGTAATAATAATAATAATAATAATAATATAATCTGGATGGTGGGGTTAGCCGCGCGTACGTAACCCGTCCGTTCGCTAAAAATTTTCGACGTCTTTGTTGGTGGGGAGGGGGGACACGAGGGCCGAGGAGATCGCGATGTTCGCGCGAATCTGACGAAAACTGGTTTTCGCAACGACCGACACGGCCACTCTCCGACCGTATACGCAGCGGTTAATATATACGTAGGATAATAATAATAACGTGTACACGACACCGCGGCACTGTCCAATACCGTCTGCCGGGCCGTTTCGATATTTTTTTTAAAACACGACTCTCGCACCGTCGCGGTTTCGTGCTGCGCGCGCCGAACCGGTCGCCATAATATATAATATTATATTATTATACCTGTGCGCGTGTAAAAATGTAAAACAAGTCGGTAACGAGGGCACACGGCAGATGTGTCGGCGTCGTTTTTCGGCGCTTACAATACAATATAATAATAATAATAATAATAATGATTATATAAATATATAATAATATTATAAACCGTCCGTGCATGGGTATTCCGCAGGCAGGGTTAAGACGGGTACCGGGTCTTCGGCGGGACGACTGGAGGAGGAGGAGGATTCAACAGAGGATATAGGAACCTTACATATTATTATATATATTATATTATACACAGGGGTTGATAAAAGGACAGCTGCTGATGAATCGCATTCGGCGGCGCGCGCGAGCCTTATATCGTCGTGTCTTTCTCCATACCACCGTGTCGTCGGTTGCAATCCGTTTTCGAAGGGCACGTTCTATACCATCTAGTGCACACTCTATATATATATAGGTTACATACGCTCTGCTGCAGCCGTAAAAGACGTTTTTTTTTTTTTTTTTTATTCTTATTATACTTGCCATTGTGTTCCGGCGATCTCCTCCGTAGTCCTTACCTATATTCCCGACCATCCCCCTCGACTACTCTATATTATTATATAAGCTGCACCGAAAAAAACCGGATTTAATTTTAACGACCATTTTTCGCGCTACGGCGATCAGACATACTTATTGCTTAATATATACGCGTGTATTACCTACGGATACTTTTTACACCGTGTGTACAAGAAGTACGCCATCCACGGTTCGCAGGTTTCGACGATACGTAGTTTTATCGACGCCCTCAGTGTGAACATCGTCCCGGCGGCGTCTGCGGACAAAACGCAAGCTGTTCACGTGCTCGGAACATCTGCCGCGCAGCTCATTCCGCCCGGTGTCTAATCAACTGTTGTCGCGACGACCACCGGACGGCGGTGGCGGACGCCCGCGCGCGCACGCTCCCGATGAAATTTCCACCGGCAACCGGTGGCGTCGGTCAGCAGGACGTCGTGTAATAATATATATTATTATATTATACTGTTGTGCAAGAACAAAATGGGTCTACAGGCCACGTGGCAATATTATAAGGGCGCATACTCCGAGGCCTGCAGCACTACCTCTATCCCAGGCTGACCGTATACAAATATACAATATTATAATTATGGGTATTTTAAGTAACCCTATATTTATTTTCATTTCGGTATACTCATCCAATTTGCCATATCTACAATCAAAATACGGTATCTAATATCATATTGGTTTAGCACTGAAAAACGGAGAGAAGTACTTGAACTTTGAAGGTAAAGAATTAAAGATTAGTAGGAGTAAGACATATGAGTGGTCAGTGGTAATGAAGTGGGCGAGGTTCAAGTATTTAGGATCTCATTTTTAATAAAAAAAAAAAAAAGAAGATATTAAATACAGGATTGTTTTTTGGATGGAAATTCTATGTCATGTACCTACATTGTGTGATATAAATAAGATCCCAATTAGGCTAAAAGAGGTAGGTTTTACAAGACCTGCAATGAAGCACTGATCAAAATGTTGGACAGTGAATAAGAAGATAGAATAGAGGGCCAGAGGATGATAGCGCTATAGCAGAGATGATAATGGTAATGAAGATGAGTGGAGTAACATGTTAAGACAAAATCTAAAATCAGTATATATAGGAGTGGCTTTGATAGTAGAAAAAATACAAGAGAATATATTAAGATGATTTGGGCATGTTGTAGTAAGAAGCGAAAAGGTAGAGGGAGTAAGATTAGTAAAATAAATTTACATGTTATAGATTGTAGAAGAAAAGAATGTAAGGTGAGACCGAAAAGACGTAGTTAGATCAATTAGCGACTGGAGTAATAGAACCAGATGCGGGAGATTGAGTTGAGTAGAAGTTGAGGACTAGGGTGGCGACCTAAAATTGTTGGGAAAGAAGGCGAAAGAGAAAAATAAAATAATATTATATATTATATACTCAAGTTCTAATATGTATACAGGATACCTATATAATGTATAATGTATATTAGTATTTAATACCTATATTGACTTACAGAGAGGTATTACGATCGTGGTCACTGTCAAGGGAATTAAAAAACAGCTATATACATCACTCTCATATACGTCCGATAATACTCTATGGAACTGAAACCAGGCCGATAAGGAAATCAGATGACAGGACATTTTTAATTTTGGAAAGAAAAATATTATGGAAAATCTTTGGACCTGCAGTCAAAGATGAAATTAGTGGGGGAATTAAAAGAAGGAAACATTTTTAGAATTAAAAAAGAATATTTATTAATTATATTAATAGAACCCGATTGGATAAATACCCCTCGGAAGACCAAAAAAAAAAGTTAAATAATAATAGCATATTACCCACAAGTAGGTACCTACTGACTCAATTTATAAGTATAATATAATATAATAGGTATAATAATATGAATAATAATATCATATTTTATAATATTAAACGTATTATCGCATACGGCGAAAACAAATTATTTTGTTTTTCAAATTTGCGCCCGATCCGTCCGTTATTGGATTATCGCTTTGCCGTACACGTGGGATAATTGTATTACTTTGTATACACTTGTTTTAATTTTCGCCGGATTATCGCATCGGACGTATTTGACGGAAGCCACGCTGTTAGAAGTAGGCCTTAATTGGAAAGAACTATTAACACATAAAGAGAAATGGAGGATTGGGTATGAGACGGGATGGTCTAGAAGCCTTAATCCAAACAAGAAGAAGAAAAATATGTATATAATTTAGTAGTGTTGATTATTTTACATTATTTTTTATAGATACTAGGTACCTATATACTAAATGGTTAAAAGTACGTTATACAAGTAGGTATATCATAATACTGGACATAATAAGCGTACCTACTCATCTATATGCGTAGAGTAATATTTTTTTTAATAAAACGAATATTTTAGAAACTTTAAATTTTACTATAATTAGTCTTCAATTGTCTTTCAATTTAAATTAGATCTTTCTATATATATGAGAATACTTTCGTTTTTCGTTTTAAATACTATTATAGTGGGTATTTAATAAAAAATAATATCCGGTGTGTATAATATAGGAATACAAATACAGGATATCGTGTAGAAATTGACAATTGGAGTATTTATTATATAGATCGATTTAATAACACGGGCTTGATATGAAAAGCTAGGTTCTATCTCGTGGTTTTGAAATAGTCCAGGAGAGCGTACATTATAATTTTTTTTTTCATTGTAACATTGAAATAGGTAGTTCCTTAGATAATATAGGTATATATACCTTTTATTCTAACAAATGTATAGAATCAATGTTGATAAAACCTTTTAATTAATCGGAAACGCATATAAACTAAATGGAACCTTTTCATATTATATTCTTAGAGCTTTCGGATTTAGATGTAGGTAGTAGATACCAGGTATCTATATATTATTATCATATAGTTTCATTAGTTTCAATCATACTTAGAAAATATACCTCAACGGGTCAAGTGTTTTAATTACGAGTCTTATACCTATTTTTACAGCGACTTCAGGTGTCCCACAAGGTGCATTTTGCTATTTACGCTATATATAAACAAATGGCATATTGTTCTCAAATTACATTGTAACAGTCATACAACACAATCGATTCCTCTGTTATA
The DNA here is from genome assembly GCA_025469235.1 of Pemphigus obesinymphae. Taxonomy (NCBI): domain Eukaryota; kingdom Metazoa; phylum Arthropoda; class Insecta; order Hemiptera; family Aphididae; genus Pemphigus; species Pemphigus obesinymphae. The sequence goes on along the minus strand of JAIPRL010000478.1, from coordinate 111,586 downwards.
CGTTATTTTTCAGAATCAGTTATTTTGAGGATTGCTTATGTCCATATTTAAGACGATCTCGATAGATTTATAAAATGGGGTGAACAGTTATACTTTGACTCTGAATGTATCTAGATGTAGATCAATGACCCTCACAAGTGGAGGCTTCCTTTTTAATTTCTCTATTCTATAAATAACATCGTTCTGTTAACTTTTGTTTATTGATAATAGTGTCGATGACTTTGGTTTCATTTTTTTCTTCATTGAAGTCCTAAAGGCTAAAAGTCATATAGACAATATCGTATCCATATGTAAAAATTTCTAGGCTTTATAAAAATAAGTTTCCAGGGAATTCCTATTCGGTACCTCATTTAAATCGCTTTTCTGTACTCACTATATTCTAGCTAGACCGATCCTTTAGTAGGTATACATCAATGAGTTCTCATATTACAAATGCTAGTCCCCAGATTAAATGCGTACAGCATGTGTTTCTTAGTTTTGCAAGCATTAAACTAAATCTTCCTCATGATTATAGCTCAGTACTTTATGTGTTTAATTCCACACTCTTGCTGATCGATGTTAATTTCAGTACCTACTCATAATTTCTCCGAAATCTCCTTTCCGGAAAAATATACTTTTCTAGTCTTTTTCAAAGTTCAATTTATCAATTTTATACTTTATACATATCTTACCTTTAATATAATGTTCCTTTACAGGGGAGATCTACGGGGTGGAGGCAAATTTCCCCCTTCAATGAGAGATCTTTTTTTATAATATGATAGGTTTAACCTTTTTTTTGCTTATTTTTATTGATTTTTCAATTAATTTCCCCCACCCCTAAAAAAAAATCGATTTCTAGATCCACACTGTCCTTGGTTCTTTTAATTATTAAAAAAATTAAACATAAAATCACTGTATGAAACCCGCCAACTTGGATACTTCTTCCTTTTTTTAACTAGGTACTTACTTACTATGTTTTATTGTATTATATTCTAACTAATGTAACTACCATTAGTTGTTTTTTTTCTATTTAATTCCAACACCAATACTAATTAAGTAGGTATATTAGTTTTTAATTTTAAGCACAAATCTGTTTTTGTAAATAAAGTTAATAAATATTTCAGTGTAATAATGTACCTATTCATTTTATAATTTTTGTGTATAAAAATGCTCTTTTCTTTTTTTAAGCAATTTATAAAAAAAGGAAATTTTAACAAAAATACGATTTAGAACCTTTTCATACTATAAGCCCGTGAGGTACAAAACAATATATATATATATTGTCTTCATATCATATGTTTTTAAAGTAAAAATAAGGGTTGCCATTTAAAAATCAATAGTTGATACTTATATTAAGTACTAATCTATCATATTATGGTACATCGAAAAAGGTATGCATAAGAGTTAAGACCACTAAAATATTCACAAATATATTATATATGTAAAGCATATATTGTAAAATTAAAAGTTTTCAAAAATAAAATTTCCTAAATAATTAATGTTTTTTTTTCAATAACGAACAAAATATAATTTCATTTAAAAAAAAATTCATACTATGTACACAGAATAATTTTTATTAAATATAATATATATTATATATTATAAATATTATAATACTTCAATTCGAATATCGTACTTAATAAGTAATATCCACTTAATATTTAATAAATCACGATTTAAACATTTAATGTTTATTATGTAATTATTGTTATTGCATGGTACCTACTATCAACTATGGTATGTTGGTAATAATTGTTAGGTAATATATTTACACACACATTATATGTTGTAGTTTGTAAATAATAATAATTGTAATCGTAATGTTTGTTGGGTATACGTAAGTACCTATATACATAATATCAAACAGTTCTATAACCTTCAGGAGGAGGTGCTTCTTTCGAAAAATCTGATTTCACCGTGTTCATGATATTATAAAATTTGAATTACATATCATGAAAAAATTAATATATATTTTCCCAATAATAATATATAATAGTAACACATTTTTCCTCCATATAGTTTGTTAAAATAATATATTGATATTCTCATATGACATATTTTCGTTATGAACTACTACGGATGTATGCGAGCTGATATGAGTGCCCCTTCCAAATAAAAACCCTGGATATAGGTACGTCATTGCAGTGTGCAGTAGGATACTCGTACTTTGTGTGCATGTTTATTATAATGATTTGCTTTTATAATTAATTGTTATTAAAACAACAATGTTGAATTTTTTTACTTGTTATTATTATAAGTGATTGTATATGTATTGGTGCAAATATAGGTTCAAATGTATTAAGGCGAGGCGTATAGCACTGTTTTATATTTTATATATATATATATATATAGATTATACCTATAGTTCCTGAGATGGTTATTACAAAGCGAAAACTGGTAATTATGATTTGTTTATTGTATATAGTATTAAAAATCAATAATAATTGTACTTTATTTTATAAAGATAATTCGATAAAGTTGAATATGACATTTAAGCGTGAAAGGAGTCTTGACTTTTTCCACTGTAAAATAATAATATAGGTATATCTATATTTAGTATGCAATATATAATTGAAAAGCAATAGGACCTAAAGGTACTGAACAATGTATAAAAGGAGAATTTGGAAACAAAAAATGGATTTGTTTCATATGTCCATTAAGAGAACGTTACACCCGCGTAATTTGAACGCTACATGCCTACATTTTGGAAATACTAATATAAATTTTTTAAACTATATATATAGAAGTAAATATTACCTCTATTGTCTAAATTTTTTTTAAAAACAAAAATAATTAAGTTTTTATTATTTAAAAAATTTATATTTTATCATTTATATTATAATTTAAAAAAATTCGCCGGAATAAAATATCGAAATATAAACATGGATAAATTATAAAGTACCTACTAATATAAAATATTTAGTTTACAATGATTTTGAAAGTCATTATAATCCATGTAGTACAATAGCATAGTTTTTAAAATATACATTTTGGAATTATAATTATTGATTTTGCAATAATAATACAAATTATAATATTATCGCATTTTATATTAATAACAACATATAATTAACAAACATAGGTAGGTACATAATATCATAATATATAGGTATATATATTATTAGTTCATACTTGAAAATACTAAATTATTTTAAAATGGTAATTAGATATATTGCAATTTTATTGTTTTATTTAAAATTTTCTTAAAATAATAAAAAAATTATAAATATACGAATATGTATGAATGAATAAAATGACTTAAGTCTCCGTTTTCAGCGTTCCGTTTAGAAAACTTAAAGGAACTTACTAAAATATTTAAAAAATAAGAAGTACTTCGTTCCCCTTTTATCACTTCTCCCATTCAAAGGCTGTCAGTATTAATTAGTAATATAGTAAACTATATTGGATTATTATTTATTCTTTTTTTTACATCAACAAATTAATTAATTAAATTTATATGTACATTTATTTGAATACTTGAACCTGATATTCTTAAGGGTCTAAGTAACCCTATTATTTACACCTATGAGCAGATTTTGAAATAAAATAGTTCAAATGAACTAATTTAAACAAACTAAGTTCAAAATGCATGAACGAAACGAAAATGTTGGATTTTTGTTTGAATCAACTTTTTTTAATTTAGTTCAAATTTTCAACGAGCTTTTACTTAATCTTAGTAGTTCATTTTCCTTGAAAAAATTAATAATATTTAACATTATTAACAATTATTATTACCTATAATATTATAATATTATTATTTTATTATTTATAATGATTTTTACAAATTTATTTGTGAAAAATATAAAATCATTTAAATTAGTGGTCAATGATAACCTATAATAATTAATTTGTTTAGTTCAAATTGATGAAAAATAATTATTGAAGTAAATAAAATATTTTTGAAAATTAACTTCATATTGAATTTAATTCATTTATCAACAAACTTCAATGAAACAACAAGTTTATTTTAAAAAAAAATAAACTAGTTCATGAATTAGTTCATATTTTAAATAAACTTTCAATGGTCTGCCTATGAGTAACTTTAAGAGTTTAATCTCACATAAACCATCTCCAATTGCACCAATAATATAATTATATTATAAAAACTAAAATGATGCTGCTAACCTGGAAATATACGTTATTAAATGAAGAAGTATAAGCACAATAACCTACTTTCACTTACTACGAAAATTGTTATTTAACACGATTGACTGATTTTATATATCAATATCCCATTTTAACACAACGTCAAGGCCAGTGTAATTCAATCTTCAGACTCCTTATAATAAATCGGACATTTTACCTAAAATAGTTATAAGTACAATAGGATTGTTCATAGTAATTACTTTATATGAAATTATAGCATAAATTCAGCTATTAATGACGAAGTGAATGGATATAATTTATCGGATAAAGAGAAATTGAGTTTAGAAATAAAGAATGAAGAGACTGAAACATGAGTGAAAATAAGGAGATATATGGAAATATTAAAAAATATGAAATCGTAAAAAAAGAAAATTAATTAAATTAATTGGTAGTAGAGGAAGTATCTCAGGAAATCGAGAAAGAAAAAAATGTCGCGGACGTTAGTATGAATAGTAAAAGGAATATTGTAAAGTTGTATGTGGAGACTGGAACGGAAAATAATTGGTGTTAAAGTGGGTAAATAATAAAAAAATTAAAGACAAGATGGGAAATATTTTTGGAACATATACCTCCATAACGTAATATTAGTAGCTGTTATAAACGATTGGCGTATAGGAAGGAAACATAGGAAGACATAATTTTCAGTAATAATGTAGTGGTGAAATGATTCTAATTTATATGAGAGGGCAAAAGCATTCAACCTCGAGGCTAGGTATAGCTATAGAGGCAGAAAGAATTGAGGGAGTTGAATTTTCTACGATGAGTGGAGGAAGCAGAAGCGTAGAGAAATTATCCATAGTCAGCTTTAGAATTAATAGATAGCTGTAATAAAGATTGAGAGAAGGAGGAATGAATAAGAGTCCTAGCTTGTACTAACCATGGAGCGTAGGAAATGAGATCGATTATTTAAAATTAAATTTTTTAAATATCGCATTGCAATTTTTTTTCCATAATAATAAATTGTGATTTTTAGAGAAGAAAATTAATATTACATGGCAATTTTATGTACTATAATATAATGGAAATATGCCATTGATTACAAAACTAACTTAAATGTCAACCTATACAAACATAACTATTATTTATCAGGTAGGTAAAAGTTTTTAAATAAAATATTTATTTTACTATTATATAATAATATATGGGATTTTATACTTTAAATTAATATTGTAACAATAAATCAGTATAATATACAGGTCGAGGTCTAAACCCAGAAAACTGAGTACATTTTCCAATCCCCGTGGACCACAATAATTGATCAGTATTTGTAATATTATATACTCAGTAGGTATATAAAAATAAATATATATATTTTGTAGATAATGATGAAGTCTAAACTTTTTTAAGGGTAAAATATTATAATATTTGCTAAAATATTATCGAGTCGAAATTTTTTCGCACTTCAGTATATTAAACGCTTAAGATAAGTATAGACAAAAGAATATACCTACATTATAAATAAATTACAAGTGTATACACTATATACATTATACATTTTACTGCATAAAAAAAAAAAATCAAGTATTCTTATAAAATGTACCTATCATTTTTATTTTTATATACGAGTAAGCAGAATTGGAATATGAATAAAACGTATATTGTCATGGAAATTTATAATTTTTAAAATTGAAAATTTAGGTATACTTTTGGATACTTAATAAAAAATTAAACAAAAAATGGCCGACTATATTAGATCAGAAAAATTACAGACAAATAATAACGTTCATTTCAAAATATAAATTGTATTAATCTTTGAAAATTATATATTTTTTAGAAACATGAAATAGAAAACATATTGTCAATAAGATAAGAACCTATATTATAACCGCTTTTTTTAATAAATATAATTATCTAATACTTGCTCTAAACCAATATTTATTTGGTATACATATGTATATATATATTATATAGAACATAATAATTAATAATATTAATATACTCGTACATATTATTGAAAATATTAAATAATATCGATACATTTACCTGTCCAAATAAATATCACGTTATTTATTCTAGTAATCATTATATTATATATACTCCAAATTCACATGAAGGTGCAAATAGGCTAAACATTTTAGAGGGGGGGGGGTGGCCAAGATTTTTTAAATAAATTTCAATAAGTACTCTCAGAATTTTATTTCACATGTTCAAACACATATAATATATATATATATATATATATATATCTTATATAATATTATTATATATTATAATATACTAAATTCACCGCATATATATAGATATTATATAAATAACATAATATAGACTTTTTTGATGTGGGGGGAATATAAATAATGTTAGGGTAGCTAAACTCTACAAACCCTCTCTATTTGTGTAATGTTCACCAAATGTCTAGTTAATATGCAAAGGATTTTAAAATAATGTTTAGTATAAAACAATTGATTACATTTCCAGAAAGAATTCAATCGGAAAGATTATTTGATTAAATTATTTGATAATTAAAAATTTAAACCTACACCAATTTATTCATTTAGGTAATATCTATTAAAAAGATATTACACAATTTGTAATCATACCAATCGTTAATGAGATACGGATCAAATTTTAAATTTATTGATTTGGTCCGCCCGTAAAATCACTTGCCTATACCTGATCGGAAGAAATAAAAATTCGATTTGTGCTTTTAAATTAAAAATATATACATGTTTACTATATACTACGATTATTATTATTTAATTATTCTCATCATAATCTCGATTGGATTATGATTGGATTTTACTTTTACAAACATTTGATTTTAATTTACAATTATTTATTTTTTTTTAAGATTCCAACACAATCTTGATTTTTCAATACGGTAAAATATTCCAATAAAAAACTATATCAGAATGAAAATAATATTAGGCATAGTGTTTTTATAAAATATTTTTTTATTTTTTAGTTATGTTTAACAATTTGAAATAGATAAAATACTACAGTTGATCCTGTATATATCGAGTAGGTGATGTTCGGATGCGTATAGGTATGCATGCAGCATTCGATATGATAGTGTATCAATGGTTGCAGCTTATAAAAGGGTCAAAAGGTAACAGAGCATGCGCTACCGGGTTTGGGAAACTCCCGAAATTGATTGTTTCGTCCCAGTATGATATTTTCTCGGCAAAATTCTTCATAACACAACAAGTGTTTTCGCAAACAACATCATCGGCAGCAATGACCGGAAAAAATATGTTGTGTCAATTATTTTTTTACCCTCCCCTACGACGACGCCCAAAACATTGCAGCGATTTTTGCAATTCGACTTTCGCAAAAGTCTGATAATATCGTTTACTCACGATATACACTTACGCGGAAACTATCTTTAACGATGAAAAAGGTAAGTTCTGATATCATATATTATATAATCTTATAGTCTTATCTATATGTACCTATATATATAAAATATATACAAGTATATAAATAACCGAAACTCTTATATAGGTATATATTATATAAGATAATTATTTGAAACCAGATGTTACGTATTTAGTATTTAATATATTTGTATTTATTTATTTTGTACTTAAAAGTATCCATTCAAATTTTTAATTTTAAAAACATATTATAATACGTATTAATTTTGATGTGAAATATTTAAACGAAAAGGTAACGATTAGGCATAATATTATAATGTGTGTAATTTGAATTTATAATCACATGTAAAAATTAAATTAACATTATAATAACGATTTTTATTTTTTTTTTATTTCAATTTAATATATAAACTAACGAGAATTGATTTACTTAAAATTCGACCATTGAAATGAATAAGATAAAATATACTTGGCATATATTTATGATGTATTATGATCTATTATTCTGTCGTATTTTAATGTAATATATTGATTAAATTATGGTTTTTAGAAATTTGAAATTGTTCAAAAATATATAGATTTTAAGACAATAAACAATTAAATGTATTTACCTAATTTAAACAATCATCTGTTACATCAAGTAATAAATAATAAAAAAAAAAAATAGTACCTATTATATGTAATACAGAGTTTTTAGTGTTTTAATTTATTATTATCTGAATGATTTGAAATAAAGACAACCTGTAGTCATTAAAAGAAGAGGAACATTTTTCTAAAGTAAACATGTGTTTATATTTTGTAAATAATCATTTTTTGATTTCCTCTTGTATAAGTATATGACATTAATAATAATTGTAATTTTATTCGAAATATATTTGTAATTATTTTTTTACTAATACAATTTCGATTTTTAGATAAAAACACCAGTGTTGGCGATGTCGTTAGACGACAACATAAGTGACGATGTATTCGAAAGCATTGAAGAGGCTAAAGTTAACCAAAACACCAACAACCTATCTCCTATAGACACGAATTATGATAAAATAAGGCCTTCGTCGACTGGGTACAGGGACTATAAACCCCCTAGTACCACCAGAAAGCCTTCGGATCCATCATTAAAAATTGTACACAAGGTGAACTTGCAGGAAGCTTCCTTTATATAGAATTTAATGAAAATACATAATATTGAAAATTATTGAACTCACATTTTTTTTAAATGTAAAACTTATTAAATTAAAATCCTTACTTTTAAAATTTCAATTTAAAACCTATTGTTATTGTACGTTGCGTGTACTTAAATTTATTATTTTTAACATATCGTCACATTTACATGTACGTATTTCTACTAATTTAAAACGACTTTGGCTAATTTAAGATTATTATTTTAGACTATTTTACTGGGTGACAGTGGAGTGGGGAAAACATCGCTATTGGTCAAATTCGACACGGGGAAATTTCAAACGGGCAATTTTTCTGCCACCGTCGGTATAGGGTTTACAGTAAGTAATGATCGTTAAACAATATAAACAATAATGCACTTTTAAACTATAGAGATATTTATTATTAAAGTAAGTTAGTTTTGATATATGTATGTGTAAAATAGTTAAGTATAGGCGTGTGTATTATTATTAATAAATAGTATAATTATTAAATTATAATATATTGGTAAAATAAGGTCATATACCTGTATTTACTGAACAAGATAACTGATATTTAAGTATAAATCTGTTCACTTTAAAAAAGTCCTTGCACACAATTAGTTCATATTCTCATCACGATGCACCTTGCACTAATAAAAATGGGCTACTATGCGCGTAACGAGTAGCTTCTAAAATATAACAGAATATATAATATATCCTATAAATAATGATAAATATAAATGATAGAAATTTAATATTAACAGAGCATATGTAGTATTTCTATATCCTTTCTTGTTATACACACATCATACACTTTATACTATTTATTATGACAATACTTTTCTGTTAAACTAGTGATTATTTACAATACTTTCAACATTATTATTTTAACAGAAATCATTAAAAATTTAAATATATATCAGTATAATAAATTCAATGTATATGGCTTTATCACCGTGAATATTGATTTGTTAAAAAAATAAAATTGATATGTATCAAAAACATTGACAATAATTTGACTGTAACAAGATAGTTTATACTCATCAGCGCAACAGCGCCTTGGAAATAATATATACAAATGAGTAGGTGTACCTACATAATATTAAAATAATAATATAAAAACAAATAATTATTTTAATTCTACCATTTTTCTCATTATTAAAATAATAAAATTGAAAGTTTTGTAAATAATCGTAGGTAGTTTTTTTGGTTTAGTGGAAAAGGGAGTTATGCTTTCCAAGTAGATGGAAAAGGGGTACGCTTTTTTTACAATTTGGTGGAAAGAGAAAGGTGTCATTTTGGTGGAAATTAGTTATGCCCATTTATTATAATATGCATTTTTAATTTCATAATACTTCCTTATTATATTATAGTGTAAATTATAACAATTTAGGAGTATATAATATACAAACTGAGTACCTATATGAATACAAATAATATAAAAATTGAACACTAAAGATTACCCATTAATAATAATCGTATATTTCGATCAATAGACAAATAAAAAACAAATAATGTGTATTAAAATAATGATGTATAAATAATAATACATATATTATTTAGGTGTTCTATATATAATTATCAAACAAAGTGTAGGTGTTTTAATGTAAAAATATTTTGTAGAATATAAAAAAAGGAAAGTATATAATATAGATATACTTACTATAATAATTCGACCTACGACATTTCAAATATTTATTTTAAGTTTCTCCTTCTTATTGTCTTGAATTTTTCGGTTTTATTTTTAGCCATTCATTATATCTGAGTATAATATATATTCCCAAACCACAGACTTGATTGAAAATCGTATAGTCAAAAAAGAAAATACAATTTATATAGTTTCATCAGATAATCTGAGGTCATCTGCACCGTATCGATGAAAATTAACAAAAATGAATGGAGGAAGATCATATGCCGAGTAAATTTACATGCATAAACGATAAAATTTGATTTTATAATATGTTATTATAAATATAATGTTTATAGTCGCATCAAACTATAAGTAGATAGACCTATTACCTACATATCAATATGATTGCTATGTAGGAAAATATGAAATCAGATATATTTTGAGTGAATACGTGGGGTATATGTCGTATAAAATAAAATGAATATAAAATTATGTAAGTACTAAATATCTATATACAGATATATTACAATATTATGTAAACTCAAAGTATAAAAATTTTCGATTTTTATAAAACAAATAATATTACACCATAGATATTATTATGATTTATAGTGTACTACACTACTACTTATATTATTAATATTATTTTTACTATTACAATATTGAAGTATAATTTATAATTTAAGTATACACATAATATAAACGAAATGTTGCAAAATGTATGATTTATATTTCAAACATAAGTTTTAGTATCACTAAATATAACAATATTTTCTATGTGTAGGTACCTATTTGTAGGTATCTATCTGCACGATTGCACGAATATTGTGTTATTATGAATATGAACTCGGCATTATATTATGTTTATAACATTCTTAAGTTTGTTTTTTTTTTTCTAAAACAGTACATCTGCAGTTACGTGACTAATTCGTTATAGATAAATTCCTAAACATTAACATATTTATAATTTAGGTATATAGGTATATAGGTATATACACATTATATAGGTACTTGTACATTAAAAACTGGACTAAAAATACAGATGACAAATTTTATTTCAGTTAAATAACATAACAATATAACATGTATTTTTCAAACTGTTTACTTGCATTATTTTCGTTAACATTTATCGTATATTAATTAATCATTTACATTCAAATGTATACATTAAATTTAAGTTCAACGTTAACTTAATTAACGAGTTAATTTTTGGTTTTAGTATTGACTTCTAATTTAATAAGTTAGTATTTTGTTAGGCTACAGCTGACAATAGTTAACAATATATGTATCCACTTTTACATTTTTCTTAAAAGAAAATTTCAATTTTCACAATTATGATCTTACTCATTTAAGAAATACATTTATAACATCAAAATATTATTTTTTTAAAATACCCGATAATTCAAATTTACCATTATTGTTATTGTTCTGTATAGAAATTTTTTCAATAAGATATTATATCAACTTATAAACACGAGAAAAATAATAAAACAAATCTTAAATCACTTATAATTTAATCTCTCCATTTCACTATATTAACTTCATATAACGAATTATTTAATCGGTTAACTTAACCGTAAAAACAAATTTTGAAATAGGTACATCATAAATCATAATTACTCATAGCGTATTTTTATTGTAGGTATCTAACTGTTTTTTATAGACCTAAAACTCACACCAATTGTATAATAAATAAATAAAAAAAATTATTTTGGAACCTTTAATCATATAAATTAAACATAATTTGGACGTTTGTTCTTTTTTTTATAAATTGTTAAAAATTTCAACAAAAAAATATTTTAATTATTAATCTATGTCTATCGAGGTATCAAGTATACCATACATCCCGAACTATAGAATTATGTAATATCTATAAACCTATTCAAAATATGATGAATATAAATCAAAATATGAAGTAATAGAAGGACAATAAGTATAATCGATGTTTTAGATTTTTAATATTATGTACCAGATTGTATCTATCTATATTTATACCTAAATATTGCATTTTTTACCTAATTTTTTAATGGAATTTATTATGAAACTTTTCATTTTAAATTATATACATGTATAAAATTGTTATCATTTATTGCACTTTATTTAAATTACTTTTTCTTTATTTAAACAGTGGAGTTAGCATTGGTAGCACAGAGTTGTTTTAATTTTAATAAATTACGTTATCTATATGGTATAACATAGTTAATCATTACATTATAATATAAATAAGTGTTAATATATATTTTTAAATGTACATATATAATTACGAGGATTTAGTCATATACCGTGGACAATCAAGGTATCCTTTAAAATGTATACGAGTGCAAAAATAATTTATATTACCTGTGCAATTATAATACTGCAAATAAATAAACTATATCTATAGAGTCAAAGACCTGTGAATGTTTTGGGGATCACTATAATCTAGAATATTATCTATATTTCAGATAAACAAAGTGTTTTTTTTTTTTTGATGTATTTGATTATTATACGTATTTGAAATACGTACTATTTTACAGGAACTAATATATAATTGTTATAAAAAAAATTCAAAGTGTAAAGCCATATTTGTAGTTCTTATATGAATTGTGTAGGTAGATAGTTAATATAGAGTGCTGAATTTTAGAAATTAAGTTATAAAAAATCAATTTTTAGAAAAATGTGTTAGGAAATAAAGTTATAGAATAGTATACATTTAATAATTTCGTTAATGGATTTAACTTATCGACAAAATATCAAAGAGATCTCAACTTTAGTAAATACACAATGACTAGTTTTATAGCTATTCAAATATTTTTACCTGCAATGCAAGAAATACAAAACAAAACAATTCGTTTATTACTTTGATAAAAATATATATTTTTGGAAAACCAAATATAAGTTAATTTTGGAATAATACAAAAAGGTATTGTTATGAGTCCAATATATGAAATGAAATGTGGTCAATTGATGAATCAATAACATCGAATGATAATAATAATAATAATAATAATAATAATAATAAGAATTGTAATATGAACAACAAATTGTGTCTGGAGTTGGCACAACAAAATCCACCAATTATAATATTTACTATAAAGGTATTATATACTATTGTCTATTCGTGCCACTTTATGAAACAATTGTTAAAATTACTCAAGTTTTATTATTCTACAATTTGATATTACTTAATTTATTAAAATTGGCATTCTAAAAATCGATTTTATATGATATGCCCCACTGCCCCAGTACCATATAATAAAAATTAAAATATACTAGTGAAATACTCGTCGAATGTATAAGCAATTTACCATATAACGGTTATTGAAATATATTCATGGGCCGGTCTTGTCTCGTATTATTATAGTCACTTGAGCTATTGTTAGATTACATGATTGTTGACGTTACAGGGGCACTTTACAGTTTATTTTGAATTTAGCGATAATCAAATGTAGTTCAATTTATATAAATGGAAACATGAAATAACGAAAAATAATGTCAGACCTCTAAAATGTTGGTCACCAAATCAACAGTTATTAAGATGCGAGTGATTCCGCTCATAAATTATGTATGCGTATTATGTTGTAAACAGTGCGAGCATTTAATTTATTCACAAAATGCATATTATATGTTTTAGAAACTATATACAAATACCAAAATACTGATACAAAGTATATGATTCATTTTGAATATTATATACATAAAACACCTCCCATGTGCAATTAGTAATTGTATACATATATATTTATAAACTAACAAATTAATAAACTATTAGCAAATTTGGCAGATTTATATTATAGATAGATACCTTATACTGGTAGACATTTATAATATACCTATTGAAAATGGTAAGACAAACGGTATATTAAATAAAGATGAATAATAAATTAATTTTGCATAGATACAATTGTATACAATAAAACAGTAATTATTTAGCAAACTTTTAACTTTCAAAGAGTTCTAAAAACGCTCTAAAATTATGCGATCCATAATTTATTGGATGAACAAAATAAATGCATTTTTGTACTTAAAAACGTTGTCTTCTAAAATATATTTGTAAAAAGAATGGCAAATGAGTTCAATTTGTCAGATTCTTTAAAACTTTCCTACTGTTCTTCAGTTAGGTATATAAACCTATCTTTAAAATATATAGATTAGTGGTATATATAAGGGACCCTTATGCATCTGCTATATTGACTCCTGTAGTTAAATAGAGTGTATTTAAAGTACATTTTACAAGTTTTCTGTTGTAGGTATATCCAATAAATAAATTGGAAACCTCAATATTTACCATTGACTGCCTTCGTAAACTAATTTTTGGTAGAATTGATTCCACTTATTTTCTTTCCAATTTATTCACTTCAAATTTTCGCAGTGTTTTGTTATAGAACTTGTGTTCCTTTCTTTGTTTTACCATTTCCTAAATTACAAAAAACTATTGTAATATTTGGCAGATATATATTGTACATACCTATACTAATTATTATCTATAAATAAATAAACAAAGTAAAATCAAATACAAAATAAAATTTCCTTATACGAATATGTATGTAAAATCAGTCATACGAGAATGAGTAAATTTGCAGTCAGTAGATATATATATATATAGCTAGGTACTTAATACCTATGTTATATTTATTTACCTAGTCAATTATTTATTAATTATTATAAATTATATGTAATCAATGTAGGTATAGACTATTAAATTAGTTCATTTAAAATATGAACTAATTCATGAACTAATTCAAAATAATTTAATTGAACCAAATTTATTATGAAGTTTATTTCTCAAAAATGTTTTGATTATTTTAATTATTATTTTTTTTTTTTATCAATTTCAACTAAAAAAATTAATTATTTTCATTGATTTCACTTAATTTAAATGATTTTATATTTTTATCAAATAAAGATAAAAAAAATTATAAAAATTGCGTAAAAAATCATCATAATAATAATATAATATAAATAATAATTGTTAATATCATTATTCATTGTATATTATTGAACTTTTTAAATAAAAAAACTAGGTACTAAAATTTAGTTCTAGTTCATTGATAATATGAACTAAATTTAAAAAACTTGATTTAAACAATATTTGAACTTTTTTATTCTCTTCATGCATTTTGAACTTAATTTGTTTGAATTAGTTCATTCTAAGGTCTAGTATAAAAGACCTTTAGAAGTTGAAAATATAGGCTAGAATTTACCCGGTCATTGGTATTCAATATTCGAGGTGATCCAACCTGGTCCGAGAGAATTGTACTCAATAGTCAATACTCGTCTTGAAAATAAATTATTTAATTTCAGTCGAAAATATACCAAAAAATTTGGTATAAAAATGTTAAAATTTAACGAATATATTTACATTTAAATTATCTCAACCCGACAACTTATAAAACTCGCCCTATTCGATCTGATCAGTACTCTGGTATACCTATAGATACCTACCTATATTTATTAATATTTAGTATAAATTATAATGATAAGTACATTGATTTGGCCATAGTAACTATACTCATTACTATAGAGTCCGAATTTGTACTAATTGTCTAACAGTAACATAAAAAAACTGGTTTGTAAGGGTCTTTATTTTTTTAAAGATATTTATTATCAAATTAAAAATATTTTAAGAAACTACGGAATAATGATAATTGTAAAATATTAATTTGGTATACTTTTTAGTTATATATATTTATATATATTATTTATATTTATATAATTGATAAATTTACTTTAAATTTTAAAATGTATTATTCCTTATAATTTGATAATGAATGATAAGACCACGTTTCTTACGAAGTAAGAACCACGTTTTATAATAATATCTAATAATACAGTTCATCGATTTTTGATTTCCAAAACTCCAGCCATATTTATGAAGTTATTGGAAATAGTAAATACATTCACTATACAAATATTTGTTTAAAAAATGTTTTAACCATTTAAAATATTTTTGTTATTTTTAAACGGGTTTATTTTCAACATTGAGTAAAATACATAATATATACTCTGTGAAATTTTCAAGTACTTATAAATAATATTTTTGGAATTATGAAGAAATTATTATTATTTTAACCCATTTTTTTCGGTACTTTTCGATAGTTTTTTAATGTTTTCTTATGTGTTTATAAAAAATTTTACAAATTACCTCTTAAAACTAATAAATGTATTATGATGGTAAAATTTTCATAACTAACCTATGGATACACATGATAAAATATCGAAAAAATACTGACAGAAATATAATATAAATAAAATAAACACCAACGTAAAACGAGGACATATATTTGGTTCCACTGAGAATCTAAAATTTAGTCATTATATTAATTTTAGGGCACTAATTTTTTTTTTTAAGCCATCAACATTCTGTCTAGATATTATTGTATAAAAATTCTAATTACAAACATTTATTATAGATGTTTAATTAGTCTTTATAATCTATATTTGTTGGTTCTGGGGGTCCGGTACTCCTGGACCCCCTCCCCCTAAATATGCCATTAGTTTGATGGGAGTATTGAGTAAGAAATGTGGACGACTTTTTTTTAGCAGAGAACGCATAGAAAAAGTTTTATATTGCAAATAAATGCATATTCTATAGAAATAACAGCATATTCGAGCATATTTTGTAGAAAAGTTTACGAAAGTAAATTTTTATGTTTACCATTTATCATTACCATTTCCATTACAAATTCATAATTTAAAAATCATATATTCACGGAAATGTTTATATGTACTATTGTTTTGTAACAATTTTGTTTCATCATAAAATTTAAAAAAATATTGTTCTTAAATATTGTTTTTTTTTAATTGTCTAAGTCAAAATAATTAGGGTTACCTTATTGAGTTTTAATTCAATCATCAATAATCAGTTGTTAATATTTGTCAAAAAAAACAGTAGGTACCTATGCAATAATTAATTTATTCTTATTTGTTTAGGTATATATTGTTGTTTTTAATGTTGTATTCTGTAACTACACATATAATATCAAAAAAATCAGTACATATTTATAACATTTCATGAATTAGTAGGTATAATATGAATACATTCAAGGTCTCCGAGCCGCCCTTGTCATGAACAAAGGACTTTGGAATAGTATCGTATCATTGATATTATCGACTTTGGTAATCATCGAGCGCATCGGTGTTTTGCCATAGATGCATTTGAAATTTCGATTTTGTTTTTCCTTCCAAACAGCTGTTATATTTTTATATTAGGTATAATAAATGTTTTTTATTTAATTATGGTTCATTTCAAAACTTCAATTTGGAAACCAACCAATTGGTATGTATTACTTTATTAACTATTATTCACTTATTTAACCATTTTTATAAGAATATAATATTTAGTCCTATATTTTCCGTGAATATAAAATCACTATAGGTTTTCTTTATATAATATTAAAAATACGAATCTTACCTTTGATTATTTAAGGAGTTAGGTATTAAATGTTTTACTATATATATATATAAAAAAAAAACGTAGTTAAATATATAAGTAGTGACAATTTATATTTTAAATATTATGTTATTTTTATGTACTTATACAAATATTATTTTCTGAATTCCAAGTAATATTATCAAAATAATAGGTATATTAATTCGATTATTTTAGATTATTTCAGTACGGTGAGGTTTTTTTACGCATGTACCTATATATTTTTTCAGGTAGAAGGAGTTGAGCATAATTTTTGAAGTAAAGACATTTTTTGATAGAAAATTAGTTCTAGACTCTAGTTAGTACTTTAAAGAAGTCATGTTTCGATTTTATCAATAGTAAAACTTTTCTTAAACGTAAAGAGAAACTATACCTTTTTTAACAAAAATATTTTATAAATGCAGGAAAATAACAAAATAATAAATACAGTTTTCATGGTTATAATTAGTCTGTTAAAAAAATATCGTTATTTATTATTTATTTATAAATATAAAGTATTTAGATTAAAACGTTATTAAATTATTTTTAATATATTTTTAATACAATTGTTATAATAATAATGATGTTATTTCATATAGAAAAAGTAAAAAAGTATCTGTATACGAGTACATACAATACGTATACATTTATATATGAACCTAATATGCTCGATTTTTGTGAGTTTCCTTGAAATGTCCTTTTAATATTTTTTTAAGGTTTACTTGAAAAAAAAAACCAAAAATTTAGAATTTATGAGCTCAAAACACTCAATTTTATAAATTAAATAAGTGTTTCATACATATTCATTAATTTTGTCCATCTAGCTTTTAATTTCATCCCACTGTGCACCGTTTCAGTAATCGGCCACAAAATCGTTGCTATCACTCGAAGCTGACTTATGATTTATTAACAGTGGTGTATTTCATTACTTTTATGAATGGGAGGTCTACATTACATTTGAAAATTAAATTAAATATCATAATTGGTAAGAAAACTTCTTTAGGCAGAAAAGGAAAGTGGAATTTTTTTAAAGGGAGTGGACCATATGTGCACACTGCACCTAAATACCGGATGCGCGCCTAAATACGAAAACTATGTCTGTATTGAAAAATCTTCTTAACCTATATAAAGTGATAACTCCAAATAGATGAGTTTTCACGAAAGAAAAAATATTACGCTTTTTATTCCACGGACCGTTTTCCGACCCGGCGCGGTGGCCGTGTGGGTATTTTGATTTCCATTTTTCTCGTTATTTGGCTTTGGATTTACGATTTTTCCATTTTTCGTTAGCCTATTCTGACGACATGAAGAAAAGATACACACCGTATATCCCTAAGTTAATTCTGTATACACTCTGTATTCTATGGAAAAATCTTGTGATATAATTTACCGATATATGGTAATTGCAGGTATCCACTATCCATATATACGAAATCGTAATAAATCTTATTTTTGTTTGAATAATATTATACATTTTATAACGTATTGTACAGCGTAGTGACGAAATAGATCCGAAAATTTAATATAAATACGTTTTTATTTTAGCTTATTAAAAAAACAACAAAAGTTTGAGTCTGTATTAAACTTTTGCAAATGTTTATCGTAGTTACGTATTTACTTTAATCGTAGCCAGTAGGTGATAACTTTTGTTATTATTATTATTCAATAGACTCGAAGACTCTGTTCTCTTTTCCATGTTAAGGTAGGATAAAAGGACAATTTTCAAAATTTTCACCAATTACTAAGTACGAATTTATTGGTACTTAAAACACTTTATCTTGGATTACTTTATTGGACAAGTTAGAATTAATTGAATTTTTACATTTTCATAATAAACACTGCATTGATGGAGTAACGTTTTTAGAACTTAGGAACCTTGCGGTAGCGAGTCTAAAACCATTAAGGGCGGAAGATATTAGTAACGACGATACAAATTTGATATCTCTTCACTTTTTAGGAAAATGAATATAGTAACATAATTTGCATATTTTTATATATTTATAAACATTTATTGGTTTAGATTACTTACCGATTATTAGTTCTCAGCCTAAATTATTAATTTTAAAGATTCGCCAATTATATACATAAATATATATATAAAAAATACATACAATTAAAAATTTAATTTAGACAGAACTAAATTTGATACAATAAATATTTCTCATTCGCATGATTTAGTACGAAAAGTTTAATTTGATTGCTGTGTGTAATAATTATTTATGATACTATATTTAAAAAAAATAACCAAATTTTCTCTATTAGATTCTGAACGAAGCCAAGAATGTATTAATTTTACAATGATATGTGTTGATTTATATCGGTATTTTTTTTTTTTTTTTTTTTTTTTGGGGGGTGGGGTAAAAGGAGTTGAGTATAAGTTTTTGTGGAAATAGCTTTCTGATGGAAAATTCGGTTTAGTTAATACTTTAAAGAGGTAATTTCCCACAATAATAGTTAAACCACACTCTTCTTAGAATCGTTTTATCGGAAGAAATTATTTAGCATTGCATTCGAATGCAATACATCCACTACTAGTATTTTTATAAAGAGCTGGTTTTATTAAATCGTACACTAGGCGTAGACAACATCCATTTGAGATATATTTTTTTTATTAAAACTACACTTTTTCCTTTTCTTTTTGCCAAATTTGAAAAAAACGGAAAAGGGAATAGTGTAGTTTTGGTGAAAAGGATCTCAATCTTATATTTTATATAATTTATTTTTTATGTTTTGACCATTAATCGTAGAATAGATACATTATAATTTACAATGTATAAATTATTGTCAGTTACATAATTATACAAATGCATGTAGTATATTCGAAATTGTGAAGTTTGGAGTACCGTTTGTAATTTCAAATATTTCAATAACTATATTATAATCTAGATTATCATGTATATAATATAGATATGAAAATGTGATTCAAATTTGATTAAAGAGATTGTTGTATAACATTATTGGAAACAGTAGGACTGGAAAATCGGTTCGGTCCAGGAAATTACTCGGTCGATTTTTATGCATTGATAACCACATCGCTATAACTTTTATGTATATAGGTACCTTTATAAATTATTATAGATGTTAGCATTATATTATTAATTTATTTGAGGACAGAAAAATCACGTACCTAATCAGGTACCTATATTATAATATAACACATAATATACCTACATACATATTATAATATAGCAGTATTTATTTATGTCAAAACTAATTTCGACTAGAATACTTTGTAAAAATTTGTTTTTACTGTAGTAAACTGTAAAGAATAACAACTATACAATACATTCAAGAACCATTGTGGCTCCGTAGAAATAATTTTCTTGTTCATATATAGCTAAAAATTTGGGGGAATCTATGTCACATAAAAATTCTCAAAAACTTTCCAGAAATTAAGTAATTTGTACAATAAATAAAGAAATAATATGATTTATTGATTTATAAAATTTGTAAAATTTGCGTTATAAGTTATATATTAGGCAAAATTATGAGAGACGTTGTTTCCGTTAATTTTTCTCGTTATTTATATACCTATGGTTTTGTTCAAAGTTTAAACTTGAAATAATATTTGATCGGTAATTGTTATTTGGATATTTATTTGAGTTTTGACTGTAACATGGGTGATATATTATATTATTACGTTGATATGGAAACAATATGAAGGGACAAAATGGGAGTCCCTTAAAAATGTTTATTTATTTATATATACGGGACAGGCCCAAAATACCAATAAAATATATATGATATAAAATAAGAGTTAAATTAAATTAAATTAAATAAGTAAACAATTAAACAATCAGAAACTATGGTAGGTACAATTAAAAAGAAAAAAGAGGGCAACTTATTGGTGATGCGCATTAAACGGGTTATTAAAGAGTTTTAATATATATATATTTAATTATTTAAAAAATATTATAGTTATATAGGTAAATACACCTATACTATAGTATAATAATTATTTTATGCACATTTCCAATAGTCTATAGTTTACGGGTATATATTTATATATTTGATTTCATGAAATGTTTTTAAATGAAATTATAACAAATTCAACATACAAAAATCGTGAAAATGTATTTTTATTATTATTATTATTATTTATTTACGCTGAAACAGGCAATTTTTGTAAAATATATAAAGGAAAGTATATACAATATAAAAATACAGTAAGAAATTACATTATGTATGTATAGGTAAAATTTATATTATTTATATTTATACTACAAATAATTTAAAGTTGAACTTACTAACTAATTAAATTTTGTATGTCTACAGAACTAAAATTACTTATTAAAGATTAATATTGGTTGAATTAACATATCATAGCATCCTGTGGGATTGGGTCCAAAGGGTTATTAAGACCATAGTTGGTGGAATTAAATGGGACATAGAAGAGAGAATGGTTTCTTAAAAAGTAAGTGGGTACACGGAAATAAATGCAGGACAGTAGATCTGGGGTATTGTTGATGATCGAAAAAATGAAATACAAATCAGCGTCAGAACGTCGACGCGTCGAGAGGACAGGGAGAGAATACTTAGGGAACTGTGTAAAAAGGAATAATCATGACGAGGATGTTCAATTTTAAGGATATAAGCCACATGGGCAAGGAATTTGTTTTGTACACGTTCAATACAAAATTGGTCCTTAGCTAAGTAAGAGTGCCATCACTCCAAACTCTAAAATGGGACGAACCAAAGCCAAGTAAAGTACATGGAAGCATTTGATTGAATTAAATATTTTTATGTTGTGACTTATGAAACCTGCAACTTTGAGAGCTTTGTCGATGGTAATATTAATATGACGATCAAAGTTTGAAGAAAGAGTGAAATAAATATCTAGATATTTGAAGAAGGAAACACGATTAAGAGTAACACCACCTATAGAATAATTGTAGAGCATGAGAGAGTGACGTCTAGAAAAAGTAATTTCGTGACATTTTCCATGGTTCATGTATTATGTATTTATATCATATAAACAAATAATAAAATGTAAAATAAATATTTTACCTATAGATTCTAAATTCACATAATATTTTATTTTCAAATAAAAAGATTATTTTGATTTTGCTAATAATCATATTTGATTTTAAATTCTGATAGTGAAGCGACTGATCTCTTTGTTTTATAATGATGTTTATTTTTTTTCTGGAAATAACTTTTTGGGTAGAAGGAATCGAGTTGGTGTTTTCGAGTTAATGCTGTTTTTCTAGTAGTAAATGCATTCTATCCTTCATTATTTAATTTTTTATTTTCCTATAGTAGCCAGTAGGTATTTTAAATGTAAAGGAAAATTACCAAAAATGAACGAAAATTGTTATAAATTAGAAAATAATACTAAATATATTATTGGTGACGAACTCGGAATGGTGCTCAGAATCGTTTTTTGAACGCAATTATTTATCTCTGATTTTAAATTTAAAATAATAATAGGTACTATAATATCAGAAAACTGAATGGGCGATACTGTGATGGGTCGACTTCCACCACATTATATATCTTATATATATATTATATCTATTACAGATAGCTTCTTTTAAATTATAATGTAGATCCCCTCTCCCCAAAAAAGGAATGAAAATACGTCACTGATATAAGTAAATACGATCGTGCAAATATTATTGTGTAACCACTAATCGTATAATAATAATGTACGGTCAGTGGGACCTATATAATATATAGCGTATACATAATATATAATATGCCCGTCATTGCTCCCCAGACGATACATGCACATATAGTTAAGTAAACACGTATCCATCATAATATACAGAGTGATTAAAAAAAAATTCACTCCTTACTCTTTTCAAACAATTCTATATTGCTATCATATATTATATAAGATCCAATTAGGGATCTCGAATAGTGGTCAAATGATATATTACAAATATTTCAAAATGTACTCCTTAATTCTAATATAAAAATATTTTCAATCAAACTAAAAATGATATAATATACCTAAAGTATAATGCAAAGTTCTGCAGCATATAGTGGATCTTAATATTTTTTTGCAGATACGTGAGTCATTGACAAGTGACCACAAAACCAAATATGTATGAAAAATAAAAGTAATCCCGATACATAACTATTATAGATATTACAGATGGTATAGATTCATAGATTACAGAATCTATATAGAATTTACAACAATACCTATGTATTCGAGTACAATTTGTGCAAAGAATTATTGAACTACATAATTTATAATTTTCAAAACAACCATACACGATAATATAACAATAAAATATATAATGTTTTTTTCAATATTTATGTATCTTTTATTATTATTATTATTTAATAATAAGTAGTATATTATAAAAAAATAAAATTAAGAAAACAAACGACAAAAAATAAAAAACATGTATATATTTTCCAGAAAATAGAATAATGTCTTAATAATGTTTTAGGGAAATTTTTGATCCGGAAAATTGATATTTAATAAGCTAAAAGAGAATTGAATGTTTTAATAATTAAATAAATTGTTTTATATTGACCTATTTCTCGTCTTGTATCGGGTGGTACCTTTCAAAATCAGTTCTTCATGTTATTATTTTATATGAAATGTTCAGTGCCTATAGATACACTACGTTGTATATAATATAGTTTACATTTTCGTTTTCTTCTAAAGAAAAAGAAATACGAATTTATAATGTTTTTTTGAATGTTATTTATTTTTCTTGAATATATTTTCCTAACATAAAGTCAAAAAAACTTGGCAGAATTATATATTATTTTAATGATTGGTTTTTACAAGAGATACGTATATTTACGTATATTATAATTTCAAATTATATTGTTATAATATCTATAGATAATAATAAATAATATGATATAAAAATGTTTTAACAACTACATTAAGTATATTATAATTGTAAAATATTTTTAAAACATTATATTGAAAATATTATTTTACTCTCTAAAAATGTTTTTCAAGTACATTGTGTTTTCTTTTTAGTATAAGTTCTAGGGGGACCGTGGAGAACAAAGTGTTCCATAATTTTTTTTTTTGAGTACTTTAGTACTTTTTATATATACATTTAATAAATGCAAAAGAAATAACAAAATAACAAATAAAATTTTTATGGTTACAGATTTTTTTATTTAATAATATACCATACTATGATAAGAATTGTATTTCAAATATAATGATTTACCTTTGCTTTCAAACGTATAATAATAATAATAACAATAATAATAGGATCGAAGGGAAGATATACCAGTTGTTAACGGCAAACGTTGTGGACTGTATATAGGAATTGTGTTTTGTGTTTTGTAATAATCAAGAATTTTGTTTTTAGTAAAATGCATAAATATATTTTAATTTATTTTAGTCGCACGAGGTGGCACAGTGTACACTTTTCGAGGTTTTATATGCGACTGACAATGAAAAGCACTATCACACAACACTTCGATATATACGGTATACAGGGGTCCAAATTATGAAAGATATAAAGATAAAAACCACTGATAATAAAATATAAACATTAACACCAGTTTTCACCAACTGTATCTGGACGAATTTTTTTTTTAATTTAACTCACAAATAAAAATTAAATAAAATTATTAAATACAGAAAAACTGAGGTAGCTTATTCTTTATAGTTATATTGACATATTAGTTGTGTCTAACCTAGGAAGGATTTTCTACCTACATTTTTTGTTTATCTAAAAAATGACTACGTTACGTCTCTGCCCCCAACAAAAATTTCTCTGAGCGCCTATGCATAGACTATTAGAAGTTAGGACACTAATCTGCAATAGTGATGTAAAAATTAAATATATTAAAATAGTAAAGTACAATACAATATATACAATACTTAAGTATAACTTAAAATTACCAGAAAAACGAGACGCATGATTAAGGGTTAAAACTGGAGCGAACACATTAGACTTTGTGAATCATTCTGTATATACATTATGTCAGTTTAAAGAAAGTCGCAAAACAGTATAATGTAGGTATATATATATATATATATATACACACGCATTATTGTCGTTATTGTGTGTATACATGTAATATATTTAATGACGAGACAAAGGACGAAAAGGGATACCCTTAAAAGCGTCTCCTCGATTATTAAATTATTATATTATTATACCACAAGCGGTATCGTCTGCAACAAGACCTCCTGCGCTGTTAGTTTTCGTCGTCGCCGTTGCGATTATACCGCGTAAATTATATCACGTTATACCTAGCTGCCATTGCCCATTACTATATATAACAATATAATATACCATTATAATATAATATTATAGTTGGTATACACTTAGTGTATTCTATCAGTGTTGTGATATAATTTATATAAACGGATAAAAACAAAAAGTGCGAAAGTCCCTCTCTCCCAAATTAAGTATCCCACAAATTTCAAAAATAGAGTAGGATATATTTTTTTTAACTTTTAACTTTAAATTGCAGTGAAAATAATTTTAGAAATATATTTTTGAATTTTTATAGGTCAACATTACCATATATTATTCTACAATTTTAAAATTCAACTGACGTAGTTTTCAATTTATAAACTTTATGTAATATGCGTTTGAACGTACCTATATATTGAACCCTACCGGCTACCATTAAATTTATGATAAATCAATAATTATTTTTGCGAATAAATTTACATTTTTTTTTAATTTGGTCAATCATGTATTCTATGTAATATAATTTGCATGCTATAATAACTGTGAATAGTAAGCACAATGTAGGTACGTTTCATATAACAATGTGATAAAAAAAAGTAATACATATTATTTTGACATTTTCAAGTTTTTAGGGCATATTTTTAATGATGTCAATATCATATTTAGAATTTTTGTTAATAATTGGGTATTTTTTGTTTTAAAATGTATAATAACATACCCATGGGCTACATTCGAAGGGCCTATACTCGAATCACGAACAGGCTCTCACAGATACATAATTAAAAATAATTTTGTGAAATTATGACATTTTTTCTCGTCCTCGTTAAAGGTATTTATTGATTTAAAAAAGACTTATGATAGGGTTCCTAAGGAGATTTTGAAGAAGGCATTAACAAAGAAAGGATTATTAAAGGCTTATTTGAACGTAACTGAAGACATGTATGAAAGGGCGAGTACAAGAGTGAGGATTTGGTGTGGAGAAACTGAGGGTTTTAAGGTCAGAGTGGGTGTGCAGGGTTTGACTTTGAGTCCTTGCTTATTTTCCCTGGTAGTGAATGAAATAACAAGGGATATACAGGGTGAGATACCATAGCATGATGTTTACAGATTATAAAGTGCTGATAGGAGAGAGTCCTGAGAAAGTGGTTGGTAAACTTTAAGAATGGAGGGAAGATCTTGAAAGCAAAGGACTAAGGATTAGTAGGGGTAAAATAGAATATATAGAGTATGAGTTTGTGCCAAAAATATATTTAAATAAATATTTCTAACCTATAAACCAACCATTCCCCCCTCCCCCCGTTTTCATTCTTCCTCAAGCGTTTGTAGAAAAACTAGGAAAATTGACTTGAAATTGCGAAAAATTGCAAAATAAAAATGATTAATCATAATTTTTATAAATATAAAATCTCCCAAACTTCCGAATCTTAGACTAATTATTATTATCATTATTATTTTGTTCATCGTTTGCTAGAAAAATTTCCCTACCACTGGCCCGACCTCAAACTTAATAATTTGGTCATGCTTCATAAGCTAAAAACAAATTGTAATAGTTCACCGTAGGTACACGAAAATATGTAATGAACAATAATATACTACCTACTATTTATTATTACAACCTACTACTTACTTATAATTAATAGTATTACCTACGACGATAATAGTTCATCGTATTATATAGGACATTTATATTTATTATATAAATTATGTATATATATATATATATATATATATACAAATTTCTCCATGTATCTATAAATAGATATCAGTGGATTAGTAATCCCATACTTGATTATGCTTATTATCAATTATTTTCAAAATTAATCCTCATTGTAATCGACCTACTCGTATTATATTATTTACTTATGCAACACCTACATAATGTGTTGACGTATTGTTGATGTACTAACTGTTGTATTGTCTGTACCTATTTATTTTGTTATATGTTTTTAATACTGTGTGTCTGTATATATTGATTTATTTTATTTAATTTATCAAAATATGTTAAAAAGAAATAATATAAGCAATTTCTTCATTAAGTCAAAAAAACAAAAAAATTATAATATTAATGAAGATGAGCCCGAAGAAAAGAAAGATTAAGTATAAAAAAAATCTATAGAATTGTCTATGTCTAACAAGATGGTCTTTTCAAGTTTTTTATTGTAAAGCTGTAAAAAGGACACTTGAAATTGTTTTATTGCTTTTAAATCAATTATAATTTTTACCAATAAAGAATGTACTTGTGAAGCTCAAGCACTATTAAAAAAAAAATATTTCAAATTTGTATATTTACTATTGGTATTTCATGATTTTTTATCTCAAATACACATATTGAGTAAATACTTACAAGATGTTAAAGCTGACATGGCTAATAGTATTATATTAATGGAATTTACAAAAAAATACTTTTTGAAATTGAGAAATCCTGGATCAATTATTTTATGATAAAGCCACAAATATTTCAAAAAAATTTTAAATTACACTTCCATCAGCAAAAGTTTATCGAAAAATAATAAAAATAGTACAAAAAGGGTTAGAAAAATGTGTAAGTATGTGAAAATAACACTATGGAAAAACAAATACTGACAGAAGAAAATTAATTTAGATCTAGAATATTTTATTGTATATTGGATAATACAATAAATGAGTTAGATAGGAGACTTAGTGATAATTCTAATCTAATTAGCGTGATAAGTGATCTTAATCCAGAATCTTCAAAATGTTTAATATATGACACTAAGGCTCCTTTTGCAAAGCTTATTTATACGACATAGAATCCCTAAAATCAGAATTTAAAATATTACACAAGTCCATGAATCGTTATGAAACAAAAAACAATTTAAAAATCAATGATGTTTTCCTATTTTATAGTTTTATTAAGGAATATGAAATAGCATTTTCAGAAACAAATAAACTATGCTCCATTGCTATAACAATACCCGTTGCTGCGTATCAGCTGCATGTGAACGTACATTTTCATAAATGAAATGCTTAAAGAATCATTTAAGAAATAGTTTACTAGATACTAACCTTACAAATTTAAGTATCATAACAATTGAAAAACGTGAAACAAAATCACTAGATATTAATGAAATAATTAACAGGTTTGCCGATGCACATGAAAATCGCAGAATTATTTTAAAGTAGCTTTTAGTAGTTATAATTTATAAAGTGTAGTTAATATTTTGTTATAGAATAATGTTAATAGTAATGAACTAATGAACAATAAATATATAGATATATGTATTGTAAATTGTAATCATTTTTCAAAAATATGGAATCTTTTCATTCTCAGATGACGTCAAATTAATTTTTTTTTTGAGCAGGAATGAAATGATACTTTTGCATGGTCTGACCTTATAATTGCTGGATTCCTATTGGCCCTACCTAGAAAAAAAATCCTGGCACCGCCACTGGTCCCCAACCAAAATGAAAACTAACATTTATCAGTACACGTGGGAAACAGCTGGAAGGTCGGGTCATACTCGCTTCGCTTGCTGCCAAAGTTTACTAGAACTTTTAAAAAACCTAGCACTATAAAATGTAAATCATATACAAAATATAAATATCTAATTAAAATATGGATAATGAATAGACATGACAAAATTTGATTTCTTTTATATAACATAAAACATTTCAAATTCTAATAAGTTTCAGAGTATTGCATTAATTATTTTCCGGAATGGACTCAAGGCAAGACTGCTTCTCACACTGCCAATTTAATGTTTAACGATTAAGGATCAACTCACTCTACAGTAACCTAGTCATTCTTGATACAAGAAAAAAGATTGAAACTATTATTAAATATTACATTTTATAAAGAATAGTTCTAACCGAAATATGTAAAGTTAAATATGTAGTAGGTATATAAATCGTTTTGTGACGATTGAGTAAAAGTGCATCATATGCCATCATCTGCTTCTCATTCTCTAATAATACAGTCATTACATAATATTAAATATCATAGTTAATAAATTATCCAATATCATTCTAATAACATAAATATAATTAAACAGTAAAATATTACAGGTATGAGTATAAAAAATGAATATTCACATGACAGTATTTTACTCCATTTTATTGGATATTTCGACTACCCCAGTAGTATTGTTCTAAGTATATCAAATCTTTTTATCAAAATAATAACATTTATTGTTAAATCTGATTTTTCCTTACTATATTTCTGTATTTCTGGAAATTTTTGTATTCAACCGATACTGGTTTTATTTGTTCTGTATTATTGGAAAACCAAATAGTCATTGTTGGTAAACTGCCAAGAATCCTCACACTTTGAAACGCAAAATGTGTAGTAGAGTATGTAGTGTAGGCTTCTTTACCTTCATAGTTTGTAAGAATTTTGGTGATATATCTAAATTTTGAAAAGCTGTTATACTCAAATTATTAAAAGCTTTTAAATCATAAGGAAGATTTTTTAACTGTAATTCATTTGAGAATAAGTTTATACTCGATAAAGTAAACTATTTGCTGTCTCTTGTTGTCTTTAGACTTTTTCTCATTATTGAGTTCAATGTGTTTTCTTTTTCGACGGTCATGAGTGGTAAAATTAGGTGATTGACCGTTTCAATTTTTCGTTTGGTAATTATGTATTTTTTAATATCTTGAATCAGTGCTAAAACTGGTGAAGTATTTACAGTAGAAGTTAAGGCAAACGAAGAATTTAAGGTAAAATGTTGTACACAATTTTAAACACTTAAATTATTATTACCAAAAATAGGATAAATAGGTGATTTGCTTTTTAAACTGTTCATTTTATTAAGAAATTTAATTTTCTTAAATGATTTTTTTTTCAACGTCCATCTCATTCGTCTGATGACCATTTTTCGAAAAACACTTCAGATTTTTAAATCTTGGTTTACTGATGGGATCATTGTACAGGGTTTTGTCTAATCTGATCGTATCTCATAGGTATTTTTTCGATCGAGTTCTCGAGCGTAACAACATTTTCTTCGGACAAATATCTAGTTTTGTTATTAGAAAAATACGGCAATATCTAACTTTTTAATGATGATTCGGCTAATAATTGAATAAGGACATTAATCGAATCGTTCGTCAACGTTTTTATATGGAACAATAGAAACCCATGCAATTGGTTTTTGAAACATTCGTTTCTTTAAAACCATAATACGTACGACGACCACTCGGTAGGTTATTTAAACGTAAGTGTTGATTCCAGCGCAGCCGTCAACCATGACTTAAAACAATCTGAATCTTTTAAATGCATAATGAAAAATATTTACTATAAATGGCAGAAAAATATTAATTATCATACATTTTTGTTAAGTAGTGAAAATAGTATTAAACGAATCAAACACATTTAATATTCAATGTTTTATATTTGCCTTAGTTACTATATAACAGGCGTAATATATTAAATAATTTTAATTTCGGGCCAATCATTTATAATTTACACGACAGAATTTGTATACAATATTCGAGTAAAATTATTGAAATAATTATTAACTATGTAATTGAATAGGTATATATCACTAAATTAAAAATAATTATTATTATTGTATCGAATTTGTTCATTAATTTATCATTCATTTCATTTATAAAGATATAAGTATAATTGCAATTATAATTTTGTAAAATGTTGGAATCAGTTTTAATTAATATAATAATAAGCAAAATTATAGGACTTTACTATATCAGAAGTAAATAAATAAGTATATTTGAATGTATCCATAAATACTTTTTAAATGTGTCTGTATCAGTGGCGCCTCGTGTAGTAGGGGTGACGGGGCGATCGCCCCCTCTAAAATTGTAACAAATTACTTATTAACAAGTTAGAAATTGATTGAAATATTAACAATTATTTATATTTACATTGTAATGCATTTTCAAAATATTATTATCGAAAGTAAAAATTGTTTTCCATTGTTATCAAGACACTACGAGGTAATCAAAATTAAAAAATATATATAAGTATAATAACTCTGTTGAAATAGGTAAGTACCTAATATTATTCATCTGCTCGATTATCGAGTATCGAACAGCGCTCGACGCTGGGGCGACGTTGACAACCGCCCGGCATAACTATATGATTAAAACACAAAAACATAGGAGGGGGAATTCGGAAATAATGCTGCCGCCGCGGAGCCACACGAATCACCCCACCCGACATGCATGTGGACTGCGGAACAATACGGAATCAGTTAATGTGTATTTATTTTGTTCGTGACGCGTGCATATTTCTATGTTTCTTTATTATTTATTTAATTTATTATTTTATTATTGGTGTGTATTATATTATTATAATATAGTAGATAAAAAATCGGTATCATATTAACAGAAAATTGAAATAAAACGACTTGGAAGACCTGTTTAGTGAAATGAAAGATAGACGCTTAAAATAATTTGAGTATAAAACGTATAAGTTTTATTATTTTGTTATTTTTGGTTTTTGTAAAATGTATTTACATTTTCGTTTTTCTATATGGTATTAATTTTGGTTTAATAAATATTTTTTGAATTAGTACATGATTATTATATTATATTCTATTCTTTTCAAAAATGAATAATTTTTAATCGCCCTCCCACTTTTAAAGCCACGAGCCGCCACTGGTCTGTATTTATATTTAATATCTTTTTTAATTTAATATAGGTATAGTTAGAATTTTAATTGAAAATATTATAATTATAATCAAGTAAATAATAATAATTGGTAATATAATAATAAGTATAGTAATAACATAATAATTATATATTATAATCAAGCATTCAAATTTTTGTATTTTTAATACTGACTTTTTAGAATAGGATCGTACAGTTCATAATATGCACTTAGAATATTATTAAAGAATAATTTATAATATTAGCGGTGTACGTTCATAGGCAACAGTGGCACCAAAATATAAAAATAAATATAGGACATACATACCAAAAATCAAACATCCAGCCACCAAATTTTGAAAGCAAAAAAAAAGTTTTCATATTGAATGAGAGGGAGTCGCAAATTCAGTTCATTACCCCTCCTAGATTCGGTACTCTACACAAGAATATATTACATTTAAAACAAAATTATATTATTAGTATTAGGCGATACTCTAATAAACTAAATGCTTTTACTATCATAATTGTAAAATGTTATATTTTCAACCGGTAGTTTATTTATAGAAAATACTTATATAGAGCAAACAATTTAGTTCAGTGAACAATTTCTCTCTTAGTAATCACAGAGTCAAAATGTATACAAAATATGAAAGGTGAGAATATTTACTATGTCGTAGAGTGGAGTGTTTTTAGTTTAAAATTATTTTTATGTATATTTTTAATTTTAAAATTTGAAAACCACGATTTTCAATCACGGATTTTAGGCTTTCAAAAAAACATATTGGAAAAAAACTTCTCTCTACGGCATAGTAAATATTCTCATTTTTCATATTTTGTATAAATTTTAACTTTGCAATTATACAGAGAAAAGTTGTAGTTATAGAGCGTGAACGTGATTTTTAACAAATATCGTAATAACACGATAATAAAAAATGGTACTGACACATAACTATTTTTAATTGCTTTTGAAATGTAATTAAATAATTTTAAATTGTTGGATTTTAATTTTCTTAAAATTTCATAAAAATTTCCTACACAAAAATACAAAACCTCTTAAAAATATGATGTGCAATACAGTACAATATAAGTGTAAGAGGACTCTATACATGCGTTTTAACGGCATTAAAACACGTTTGCGCTTTCCAAGTTCAACTTCTCTCTTAGTCATCGCAGATTCGAAATTTAAACAGAATACGATGGATGAGAATATTTACCATGGACGTAGGGTACATAGAGTATTTAAAAATTTTTTTTTTTTTAAATTTCAAAATTTGGATAATGGAAGTTTTTCAATCACAAATTTTAGATGTTTCAATGTGACTACGGAATACAAACTATGCTCGATCTTATAGTTAAAATTCTTGTCTTTCGTCGAGCGTACCTACCTAATTATATTTCTTTTTTACGGTGATTTTTGATTACACTGTGTTCGGAAAGCCACGAGTAGTTTTTGACCAAATATCG
Organism: Pemphigus obesinymphae; assembly: GCA_025469235.1. Lineage (NCBI taxonomy): Eukaryota > Metazoa > Arthropoda > Insecta > Hemiptera > Aphididae > Pemphigus > Pemphigus obesinymphae. Next base: position 77,819 of record JAIPRL010000478.1, on the reverse strand, counting down.
TGATTGCACAACGACAAAAAACGTGTGATACCGTCGATAAGATTATTTTTAGATTACTTTTAAAGTGTATTTTAACATTTTTTTTTTTATTGTTCTGTTGTTAAATTTCCATTGTTCAAAAAACTTCTAATAAATGTCCTATACGGAACACCTAACCTCCCCCACCCCTTAATAACTAGACGGTACGGCGTCCTCTTATACTATGTTTGTGGACGGCTAGACGCGTGTTATCGAGTGTGCTATCCCGTCGATGTGTACGCAATAATACGATGTACGCGCGCGACGACGACGACGGTATCACGATGCACGCACGCATCATTTAGCCCCCAGACGGTAGCTATGGATACGCGCCCCCCGGGAAAGCTGTAGCAAAGTCTGTCGCGTACGCGCGCGTTTCAGAGTGGCCGTTACGGTGCGAACGTAGGGCCCGTGTACGAAATGTGTGCGCGTGTGCGCGACGGCCGCGCGTTTTCCGTCGTCGGCGGCGCGAGGTGGGGGGAGGGGGGGGAGGGGGGTTAAAAGCTCCCGCGCGCGCCACAAGTGTTCCGGCCGACAGAACCGCAACAGTTCGCGTGCCCGCCGGCAAGCGCAGTCTCCGCCGGAGCCCTATTCGAGGCCCACGCAGCAATAATATTATTATATACGCGCGCGAATATAGTACGTGATCAGGAGGTGTACCTCTACCTATTATACTAGTTATCGCTGTCGTCGTCGTCGTCAACCGACTCTCGAGTCGTATAGGTTGTTACCGTTTGTTTTTTTTTTTTGTTTTTTTATTCGTTTTATCCGTTATCTCGTCTCGCGCATATATTAATATCATTATTATTTATATCGTATACGGCGTCACGCACGCGACAATATAATATCATGGCAATCGCAACGAAAGTGCAGTGAAACAACGACGTCGCGTCGTTACCTACACTCGAACAACGCGCACATCATAAATAAACGCGTATATACGTTATACGCATGTCGTCCGACCGGGTGTTCGAACGACGGATCGTGTCCAAGCGAAGGACGTCCGCCAACCTGGAGGACGAACCGGAGAAACAGTGCCCGAACGGATGGGCCAGCGTCATGGCGGCCGCATCGTCCCGGCCGAAGTCGGCCGCCAAGAACCTGCTGCAGCAGAGGACGCCGTTCCAACCGCATCCCGATTCCAATTGCGATTGGTTTTTCAAAGTGAGTGAAACATATAGATCAAAGTATACACCTATGAGTTAACCATATCGAATATGATTACATCTACATTAGGTACATCCCGAATTTTAAGGGATTCTGTACAGGCAACTTGTGAGAAGTTTTTCGCGAAAAAAAAAAACGAAAAAATTAAATACGTTTTAAAAATATATTATAAGGGATACAAACTTATAATATATAAAATCAAGTTCTATAAAACTGAGTTCTATAAAATGAAGTTCGTTAAGAGATCGAGTTCCATAAAATATTTCAATTGGTTACAGGGCTGACGCTAAGAAATATTTATGGAGGGGTGGGGGTTTTCTCAAAAATACCGATGGAAATGTATTTTTAAAATATGTAAAATAAAAAAAAAAAGGTTATTGACTTTTTTCAAATGTTACCGGCCCAACAATAATTTATCAACTGTTTTTGTCGTCTGAACTTCATTTTGCCGACTGCTTTCCGGTGGGGGGATCTGACCCCCCTAAATCTGGCCCTGATTGGGTATAATACCTATGTGTTGAATTATATCAATATTATTCAGTACTTTGTTATAATTTATAAAACCTATGAAATATAAAAAAAAAATTGAAATACTTAAAAGGATGCTAAATCCGATTTTCAACAGTAAAAACATGTTTATGCAAAATTGTTAAAATGGATTCTTAAAGTGATTTTAGAGTTAAAATACCTATTATAAAATTGACAGAGGACAACATTTAAAGTGAACATCATTTGGCATTTTTAATTTATTACCAAAATGTTATAAGTATAAGCTTAAGAAAGTAAAATAATTAATTTTATAAACTATAATAACTTTTTTTTAATTCAGAGATTTAAAAACCGAAATGAAGTTCACCACAAAGTATTATTGTTTTTTATTGATTTGATAATAGGTGTTTTTATTCTAAATTTACTTTAAAAACCCATTTTAATACTTTTATATAAATGTTTTTTTAATAAATATCGTGATTATACAACAACAAGAATAGCGGTAGACACGGGGCCAATTTTAAATATTATAAATTATTATATTTCTAAAAATTTCTTAAAAATTGCATATACCCCTTATAAAAATAATGTGTAGCGTCCTCCTAATCAAAATAAATTAACAAAGAAATTGAAAAAAATGGATCAAAACAATCAAAATTTATTTTTAAAAGAATTTTCAAGAGATAGGTATTGCATCATATTTATCGTTTTAGTTATTCTCAATATTTTAATATTTTAAATTCTGAGCGCACCAAAAAAATGTGTTGGTTTTATAATAAAGTCCAGTAAGAGTTTTCGGGTAAAGAGCTTTCTGATAGAAAATTAATTCTAGGTGATATATTTTAATGAGGTCATTCGTAAAGGAAAACTCTACCGAAAATATTTTTAAATAGAAAAATATTAATATCGGAGACTTGAATTTTGCACCAAATATATTTACGGTGACATTATATCGACGTGATGTTGATACATAATTTATAAAATAATTTAAAATTTGGTGACTATTTAGTTATTATTTATTATTTATTCAAACACTTTTTCGTGTAAAAGGAAAAATGTAGGGTTTCGGAGTTAAAAGCTTTCTGATAGGAAATCTATTTTAGTTAGTACTTTGAACATATAATTTTTCGATTTTCCCATTAGATTTCTTGCGTAATAGAAAACTAATGAAAATTATTTTTAATAGATGTTATTTCGATCAATAAAAAATTAAATGGCTTATAAAAACTACAATACTTTATATTAACATATTGGATAAATAAAAATACATCTGGTAAAATACCAAAAATTATGTTACCTTTTTAGAACACACAGTTCATGAATTACAAAGCCGTGTTTTATAGCCTATTTTCGAAAGAGTATAGTGTTTTAGAGTATAGTGTTTTCTTAAACCACCGTTCAAACTATAATATACACTATGCGATCTAGGCATCCATAAATAAACACGCACCCACTAATGCGAAATTATATTTAAATTACATTATATTATTTAAATTATACCTAATAATTATAATTTTATATAATATAAATAAAATCTGATGAGTGGTGAGGTTATGATTCATTTTAAGATGTTTTTTGAATATTTAAATTATTATCTATTAAAATTAATCTTATTGTAATATTTAATAATGTATTCAATGCAAACACAAAAAATGAACAGTCCTTTTCATTATAATAAATCGCAATATACATACAAACATATAATGTCGAATTGAATAATATCGAGCGAGCAGCAAAAGTAGCCGCTAAAGTCGAAAAGATAGCCAAGTAATGTAGAAATCCGTTTCGTGTTTTGAAAATAAAAATATTATTTTTATTTTGCATTTTTTACACAATATAATATATCTAGTATCGACATTTTTCCGTTATAAGGTGCTTATATTTGACTATTTTATGATTTTAAAACGAACATTGTAATAAATATTTTCAAAAAAGTGATATTTATTAATAATTTATAATTTATATAATATTGTTTATTCATTAAAACTTAAATTCCATAAGAACATAACACATTAGTTGATTATTATGAACTCGGAAAGTAATTGTAACCTGTAGAATTCAATATGAACGTTTTTTTTCTATATAATATACTTCAAGTCAGAAATATGCTATACGATTTTTGTAAATTTTATAAATGCCGAAAGAGAACTTTGGAAAAAAATAAAAAAATTTCAGGCATATCATTTGAGCTGTTTTAGAGCATATAAATCCGAATACTAGAATAACATTGGCATTAAATTTTCTTAGCCGTATATAAGTCTAGGTCCGTGAATTTTATACAATAAACATGGATCGCGCTGGAATATTGAGTATCCTTCAAATCCAAGCAATTTTCCCTTTTACAGGATTTTTTTCCCCTGAATATTCCTTAATAATCCGATAAGTCAGTATTATTAAGTTAGGTGCAGACCATGTATATATACTGCTTTCCCGGAAATCTGCTAGAAATGTCAATTGATGTCCCAACTCATTTTTCAAACATCCTTTATATAACGTCTCAGGATCTTGCTTTTTTTCTCTTAAATAAAACATGACGGAAAATCCCATTAAAATATACATAATACTACCTAATACCTATATGCCTATATACCTATAGACTATATTTTATATTATCCCTTTATAATCTGTATTACTCTATAGTATAGTTGTCAAAAGCCTCGTTCGACAAACTAGTTTTTAAAAAACGCAGTTTATTTTCACATAGATACGGCTGATTGAGTTCAACAATTTCTTCAATTCGTTATAAATTAAGCTAAAATAGATAAATCAAGTTAAAATCTAACATTAAAAAAAAACAAACAATAAAAATTTTAAATGAATTTTCAAAAATTTTTGATACTGGATATTTTTCATAATATAGGTATGTTGATATCGGATATAATTAACTTGTAGTTAATTTATCAATTTAAACCCCAAAGGTAACTTATAAAGTTAAAAGTTTTTAATAGTTAATAATTAACTTGTTTTTTTTACTTTGATTTTTAATACGATGAGACCTTAGATATCACCTAGATTATACATTAAAATATATAGGTAATACGTAAACACATTAAATAATTAGTATTAAAAATTAGCATATAGATATAATAAACATGGGATGTGTGGGGGTGCAGCCATAATTATTTTTTTTAATATCACATGTATTTACCAGTTAATTTTTTACGTTATGAATACAAATCAATATATTCATGTGTATTTTAATTAACAATTTTTTGTAGTAAAGTAATTAAGTAAATTAAGTATATATTTACGTAGCGATCACTGCATAAAATCAGCCTTTGGAATTTTGTTTTTTAATATCAAAATAAAATTTCAGGAGGTAAATCGAGTGCACGGAGCTACATAATGAATATACCCTAAACGCTCCACATTAATCTTCAAAAAATCACTCGAATATAAGAAAAAACAATTAAATATCAACACATATGTGTATAAAGTCACTATTTTTCCCCAAAAAATACCAATACAATCCCGGGCAATTTATTTATTTTTCTGCACATGATAATAATATAAAAATGTATCGACATAATAATTATTTCCTAACTTTACAATCATACAAATATAATACTATTTAATATGGACGTACATGTTTGTCAATAAAATAATATTACATCAAACGAGCATAAAAACAATAAATAATTATCAAAAGTTGAATTCGGAGGCCAATAAATCATTATTATTTTATAACACCTGTGGTAACAATCATTAGTTATTGTGTACCTACAAAATACGGACCAATACTATTTCCTTTAATTCTACAGTAATGTTATAAAATATTAATAATATATAGGTATGTATGCCTTACAATCCACAAAGTGCTGCTGCAGATGTTTCATGTATAGTTTTTCATATTATTATTTATAATTCATAATGAATAAATAAATAACTATCTATAAACCCTTTTACTTTTTAATAATCATCATATTCGTTGTATAAATGTGCTCGTTTACCACCTGCTATATATGATGTGATATCGTTACGATATTTTGTGACAGAGTCCATATAAAACCATCGGCACAATTTTATCGGAATCGTTATCGTATTGACATATCGTTCGTGTATCGCAGCAGTATATGAGCACCTCAATAAAGACATTTTTATTGGGAAATATATCGATACAATATTTTACTAATAAAACTAATAATTTACTTCTTCTTTGAGTGCCCTATCATTAGTGGACGTACTTATTGACGGTTACTACCTCTGACTCGTTCAATTTTATCATTCGCTGTATGGTATATATCTATATTTCGATAACATTCCTGTCTATTTCTTTGCTATCCATAAAGTATTATGTTATGTGTAATACATTTTATTCAGATATTGTATTAACTATTGTGCTTAATGTCTCCAAAATATATTAATTTCTGTTTTTGATGGTACTTGAAATTTCTTTGTCTTTTTGCATGTGTTGAAGTACCGTTTCATCATTGTCACCTGGTAAGTTCAGAAAATCCTTAACACACGTCTGTAGCACTTGCAGAACATAAAAGCCACTATACGTTTAAATGAAGTATCAGAATCCATGTTTATTCTCAATATGTTCATAATCGGATATATAGATTTAAATTAATATTGTATAGTATGTTAATTTTCATTTGATTCAATTTGAATCCAGTTTTTCGTATACGAATTTTCATATTTTGAGATTAGTCACATTTTTCACTAATCTTAATAACCAGGTCGTCTATGAATATGACTATTGATATGCTGTTATTTTTACTGAAGATTATAATTTTAATTTTGTCTATGTTTAGCCGCATGTCAATCTTTGGAGTCACACACATATCTCGAATTATTTATAAATAGCCCATTTACTGAGAATCCTTGAAACATCCTCGGAATCTTCTTGTATATATAAATAAAAATTCTGTCAGAATTGGTATTGTATAATATTGGATAGAGCATTCCGTGCAGTTCACTGGGGTAGGTAATAGTCCCCCTCTAGTTTAGAATACAAAACAGTAAAATAAAGTCCAGTTAACAATTAGTAGATAATTTCGGCAAACTAGTAAAAAAGTGAATGACATTTTTTTTGCTTATTTATGTTTTCAAGGAAGTAACTTGTCAGTAAATTAATGTCAATCGGTAATCCCCTCCCAAAATATTTCTTCTTGATGAACCCTGAGTTCCATTTGATCCACGTTGTTTTGAGCTCTTTTGTTGATTTCAAACTCTTCAGAGGTTCTGTTTTCGACACGTACTTTACTACCAGAATACATTTTAAATTATACGCATATCCTAAACATTAATATTTTGAGTAATTTTGTAGAATAATTTAATAACGACGAAACTTAAAAAATTAATGTTCTACTCATATCTAAATATACATATTTTACATATTTTAAAAAAAATGTTGTATCGGTCTTCAAAGAAAAAAAACACATTTGCTTAAGATATAAGAATAATTCGTAATAAATTACTAAATTATTATGTATATTGTATATGGTATATCATTTATAAATTACTAAATGAACAACTGTGTATAGGTGAACTATGAGGTTTACAATATACATAATAATATTTTTTTCAAATCCATTGTAGTTGTATGAACATTAAAAGGATTTATTTTAAAAATAAAGTAATATCAATGGAGCTGTATTTTAGAAAAAAAAATCAATGAGTGAAAAGTTAGAAACCAACCAAAAAAATATAGTAATAACGGGGGTTTTTTTTTCATTAAAAATATATTCTTATTGTTAAAAATCAATCCGATACTTTTTTAGAAAATTCCAAAGAATGCTTTTAGCATAAATAAAAAAAGTGTTATGCAAATTTTAATTATAAGTACTTGCCTACGTTCTATATAAGTGCAGTTATTTCATCGTGGACAATATTATGATAGTAAATTTACCTAATTAATGAAGTTTACGGTATAGGTACTTATAACAGACATTTTTTATTATCTGTTGTTCATTCTCGAAATCCAAAATATTATACAGGTACACTGATGCCTGAAACATTGTTAATTCGTGAAATATATACCTATAGGCTATAGTGTATCCCTTGCAAACCCTGTCAAAATATTGTTACAGATGGGAAATGTATTCGAAATGTTTAATATTGTCGCGGAAATTTAATTTCCACTTCTCGGATTTTAATGTAATAGCTGTTTGACAGTTACAACTTTATCGTTGACGGGAAATAAATTCTAGGTTTTCAATGTAAAGGAATTTTATTTTGGACATGTTAATCAGTTGAATAATGCTAAATAACGTTAACGATTAATCAATCGCTTGGTAATGACTTATAGAAAGGAAGTGTTAAATTATTTCTATTGAATATAATAGCGTATTAAATTATCTTACAGGGAAATTATTAAAAACGCTATAAGAACCGTTAGCAAATTCGTTTACACTGATTGGTAGTAATTATTAATGTCATTATATAAATACAACGTACCAATTTCAGTTCAGTCGACAAAAACAGAAAAAAGTTGGACCATTTTTTTTGCTTATTTACATTTCAAAGATGTATTTCCGTTAGTATTTTAAAGACACCCTACCCTCCTCATAAATATTTCTTCGCGCTTGTCCTGATCTTAGGTATGGTAATATTTCTTTATTAATACACGCATATATAATATATAATTAAACACTCATTTTAATTTAACCAACTGAGTAGGTACATGACATAAATTGAAATGTTTACTGCGTTTCCGTAAAAATATAATAATCGATATGGAAATATGAAATTAGAATTATACATTATTATTATATTAGGTGTATAAGCAGGGCCGGCAGAAGGGCAATGCAACTGAAGCAGTGCTTAGGGCCCCGCGTCATATGAAGGCTATGAATATATATTTTATTGAGAAGAAAAACGCAATCTTTTTTTATACATTCATTTTATGCGTAATTTTCACCACCATATTATTTAGACGATTTAAGGTAGTTCTTCTTGCCTAAGAAAAAAAGTTTAAAAAAAATTTAGGGCCTCAAAAAATGAATTTGCTTGTGGTCCTACAATTTGTAATGCCACCCCTGTGTATACGTGCATAATTTAAATATTATAGTAAAATAATAATTTAATAATATATAGAAAATTGGTAATATTGTTTTTTTTAGTTAATATATTCCTTATACATTATGTTTATATAGTTATAGAAAAAAATATCTATTCTAGCATTAACAGTTTTATGAGGGGGGGGGGCTTTATAAACTTTATGAAAATTATAAAAAGTAAATATAATTTAATCCACAAACACTTTTACAATTAATTATAACATATGTATAATACTAATAAACGAACCTCGCCCTCAGGAAAAGTTCAAAAACCGTCACTGAATTCTGGTAAAAAAAACATCTATATAGTCACTTAGTTTTTTTAAGTTGTACTCCATGTACATATATTGATATTGTCAATTTCACCTCATAGATTCTATTAGTCCCAGCTGTGTTTTTGAGTGTAAGTATTAGGGACTCCTAAGTATTAGTATTAACCCTTATACCCCTTTAAGAGTATCTTATAAGTTGACTTTTAATAATTTTATCGAAAATCACCCATGTCAAAATATGTAAATTATTTTACGATGTTTAAATTTTTATAGAAGTCATCGAATTCTAAAATCACTGTTTTTCAGAAACGTTTATCTCCCGACATACGCTTTGCCTAGTTTTTAATAATTATTTATTAATACTTCACAATTAAAATGTGTTACTGATTTAGGACTATTTTTAATGACTTCTGAAATGTATTTAAATATTTTTCAATCATGATATTTTCATTTTTCTAAAAACATTCTTAAAATTACCTTCACAAACCCCCTTTAAAAGCGGGTGTGTAGTGTTCTTTTAACTATTTTTGTACATACATGTTTTCTTTATTTATTTTATCATGTTTTTTCATTATTCAAATTTGAATTATTTACTATTTAAATAGAAAAATATATTGTCATTTTTATCAAAGTACCTAATTATATAAATTATTACATAAATAAGCAGTTTGAAACTTTATTTTTATTGTTGAATTATTCATAGGGTTTAAATGTATTTTTAAATACATAAAATGGTATTGATGATAGTTTAAGAAATGCCACATCAACAATTTTCAGTGCTGAAAATATATTCATGCAAAACAAATTGAAAAGATATTAAAAATTATTTTGGAGTTAAATCGACTATTAAAAAGTGTATAAAGGACAAACTCATCAGTGTTTTTTTTTTAATGTTAATTCTAAAATAGTCGTCCAGATACAGATTATCAGAATTAGTTCATCATCACTTCGATTCTCAGACAGGATAGTGTATTATTTTATTTTTAATCTTAAAGCCAAAGATAAATTCGAAATATAAGTCTAAGCAATGTTTAGTAAATATCATTTAAAAAATAGATAATCATAACAACATTATTTGTAATTTTATTATCAAAGGACCTTGCATTTTTAAAATATTTCTGTTATAAAAGGTTTTTATATTATTAGATACTAATAAAAAATCGAAAAATTACATCTTTAAAGTATAAACTAAAACCAATTTTCTATCAAAAAAGCTCTTTAATTCAAAACTCCGGCTTGACCCCTTTAATCCAAAAAATTTTATACAAACATAAAAAACACATTATTATAAATCTAATAAATTCCTCGCTTTGTTCGGAATCTAAAAAGTAAGTAATTCAAAAAATCTACAAAAAGAAATCTTTTATTACCTTTACCTTTAATAATGAGATTAATATTTAGAAAATACTAAAACTTCAATGAAATTGTCTCTAAAATATTGTAACCTACAAATTATTATATTATAATTATTATTTTTTCTACATTTTTAACAAATATTATGATTACACAAGAATAAAAAGCAAAGGAACATTTATAAATTATTTTTAAAATCTATTTAAGCATTTTTCATTTTATAGATTTTAATTTTTCTTCAAATGTCGTTAAAATTATCTGTATGACTGTATAAGGCACCTTTTAAAAACTGGGCATTTAAACTTTTTAAATGGCCTTTTATAGAATCATTTTAAATACGTCAGTTAAGTTTTATTCAACCGAAATCTACAATAGTCAATAGTATAGACTGAACTCAAAATATTATGGAGAAACTTGGTAAATTTAAATGTATCAATTTTTCTATTAGCTAGTGAAAATGTACCCTTTTCAAAATATGATGTTGTGACTTCTGAAGTCAATTTTCAAAATAATTATCTTTCCCTATAATAAAATTGAAAAAATTCTACCGATTAGGGTCTATCTGTCGTAAATAATATAGGTAGTGCGTGTTTATCGACCATTGTATCACAGAATATGAACTATTAATCTGTGCTTATGTACTAAGCTACTAAAATATATCAATAACCTTATACATTGTATACCAAGAGTATTCAGTATTATACATTTTAATATAAAAAGAAAAACCATAAGATAAATTGAATGATTTTGTTTGTCATTGTATATTAATATTTTACCCAACAATAAGATTGATTACTTCTAATTATCACAATGCGCCTATTAAAATATTTACTATTCATATAATCCTATAGAAACCCCCAGCAATGTTTTAGCTTAATTATATACCTTTTGAAGTCGTCCTCGAATCCTCTAGCTATATGTACGTATATATATGATTCAATATTATTTATTCTATTGTCTTATGCCCTTTTTCTATCTTATATCTCATTATTTTTTGTATTATGCGAAACGTGGTAAAGAAATACAAAATTTCGGAAAACAAATTCCAGAAAAAAGTTCTAGGAACAAAACCTCATGGAAAAAAGTCTCACAGAAAAAATTTCTGCTGCTATTGCATATTTTATCTATGTAATACATTTCTAAATTGTTAGATGCTATTGTATTTTTGTCCAACCAAATGAGAAAAAACATGAATTCCAACTCTCGTAAACATTGTTTGTTCAATGGTACTTAAGCCAATGACATTCCAGGTTGTTGGAGGAAATAGTGGAGGTGTGTGACTTTATTTTGATTTGATCGAACCGGTGTTCCATTGATGTAATATATATGTTCCATTGATGTATATGTATGTTCCATTGATGTATATGTATGCTCCATTGTTGTATATGTAATCAAAATAGAATAATAAGTCTTCAGTTTTAGTAGGTATTTTAAATAATTTGTGTCATTTTTAACAATGTAATGTCAACTGGCAGGGCCCTCATCTATTACACGACAAAATTTATTAAATTCTACATCGTTGGGTTGGTGGTACCAATTTTCTAGTCCCAGCTCTTGTATTTATTGATACGTGTTCGGGTAAAGTGATAGAAGCAATGACGAATATTATATATGAGTTCTCCTAAAAATATGTTTCGCAACTTTTATCACAGTAATTTCAAAATCTCTATTTAAGAACCTGAGATTTGGTCATATGGATATAAATCTTGGTCTCGACAGAATACCAGCAGTAAACATAGGTATGATAAATAATAATAATATAGGTAAGTTAGATTTTCTGGTTTAATTTTGAATTAAAATATATATATATATATATATATATAAGTATATATAAACATTATTCTTTTCTATTCCTATTGGCATTGATTATTATATTATCAATGGTATTAGGTGTATACAGTTGAAGAAATTGTCTGGAGGCTAGAACTAATTTACACGAGACATTATTTCCCAGACTTTTTTCCATGGTGTTTTTTTTCTACGGCACCTACACTTACCTGTAACAAACAATATTTTATCAAAAATGTAAATGAAATTAAATATGAAATTGCATAAATTTAGTTCCTATAGTAAAAAAATTGTGTGTTAATATAAATTATAATAATGTGTTTTTTTTATCATTTAAGTGCAGGTTAATAAAATTATTCTAAGTGCGATGTATTTGCTTTCAGGTGATGGTCCTTGGTGATTCCGGAGTCGGAAAGACTTGCCTGTTGGTTCGTTTCAGGGACGATATGTTCCTGGGCGGGAATTATATTTCTACCGTCGGTGTGGACTTCAGGGTGAGAAATTGAGAAGGACGATCATTTTGGGAAGCATTATAGTACACATAGTATATAGTAAATCATTGATAGTTTCACGGGCAAAACGATATGTATATAAATTATAACATAAATATAGACGGCACCGTGATGTATACTTATTGTTTTGCCGACAAGCGTTATGAATATATGACTATTGATCATATTTAAATTATCATAATAACAAATTTGTACGTGACCTAAAAAACTGAAATCAGCCCGTATATAGTAACATTAAATTATAAAAAAAAAAAACAACATGCATGTATATCATATATGATAAGAGAATGTAGACACCGCCGTGGTTGTATAGCGGGTAGACGCGGTGTTATTTAAACAGTTGCTATATGAACATGTGCAGCTAACTCATTGGTATATAGTATATAGCCTATATATATAACAGAATGGTTTATATATTATTATATTCCATACTATGAATAATGGGAAGAAGCACCTGTATAATACAATCTTGACCATCTTCTAAGATCGTTACACGGTGCAAAGTAAACTAATACAACAGTTGGATAACATATAATAATATACCGCGCCTATAATATAGTTGTGTTTAATATATATTTTTAATGACTGATGAGCTGTATCTAACCTATGCCTAATGATATTGGGGTTTTTTTTTTATTATTGTTATTTTTCGGAACATGTGGGGTTTGTTTTTTGTGACATTTACTTTGTTAAAACATGATCAATTATTATTATTCATTTCAGAATAAGATTATATCTGTAGACGATTCCAAAGTCAAATTACAAATTTGGGACACCGCGGGTCAGGAGCGATTTAGAAGCGTAACGCATGCGTATTACAGAGATGCTCATGGTAAGTACATTTTATACACTAGGTAGGTACTTTAGAACAAAATATTTGAAACGATTCATATATCTAACGCCAATAAAGATATATTAATGCATTATATTAATAATTAAATTTAATCAAAATACAAAAGCATTGTATTTATATACTTCCATAATATTAGCAACCCTATATAACTCATTTAAGCTCTCCTAAAATTGTTTTAAATTATGTACTTGAATTAAAATATTTACTACTCAACTCCCTCCTCCTTCTAAACATTAAGTCCAGTTAAGACCAAAGTTATTCTTAACATATTAATTAAATTAATTAGATTAACTTATTAACATTAAAAAAATTATATCTTAATTTAACGAGTTTTATTAGTAATTAACTTATATTTGCGAATTAATTTAATTTTATCAGTAAAGCTATTTTTAAATTATAGGAAAGTAAATTCTATATTTTCAGTCGGAAATAAACACCAGTATTTTCACAAATCATATGGTAGGTAAATATTAAATTAAAACAATATGCAGTCACATTGGAGACCAAATATTATTTATTTATTTTATTTTTATACATTAGATTTAGCTTCTCACCTCCCCCCCCCCTTTAAAATCATACTTGCAGAATAGTACATTCAACACAAAAATATAAATTACCTTTTAACTACATAACTTTCATTAATAATTTAATTTAAATCAACTTAACTTGGATCATTAACTTAAATAATTAGAAGTCTTGATTAATTGCAGGGAGTATTCAATGAGTTTTAAGGAGCTTTTAACAGGCACTTTTAAGGACATTTCAAGGAAAATGATCATTTGGCAATTAAAAATGTTTAAATGCATTTTTAAAATAATATACAAATGTTCCCATGTCATTAGGTATCAATTTGTATTGTTGTTGTTTTTTATTTATTTATAAAATTGTATTGAAAATATTACTTTGCGATTTTCAATTTTATTAACATAGAATGTTGCGTTATTTAAATCATTTGTTTTTTTTTCATCTATTAATTTCGTTAAAAAATTTGAAAGTAATATTTTCAATAACATTTTAAATTTAAAAAAATAAACGAACAATGAAAATGATACAGTTTCCACATCTATGTATTAGGTACTTTTAAAATGTATTTCAGTATTTGAACATTTCTCAAATGTTTATGGATAAACATTTTTATGAAAAATTTCCTATAAAACCCCTTAAAAACGAAAAAAAACTGTCAATTTTTGAAAACTTTTTCAATCAATAAATATTTGACTACTGAAAATCTTATATTTAGTAAGATACATAGGTTCAACATCAAATTATTTCGACCAAAATAAATTTATATATTGTTTTTTTAATTACGAACAATTATTTTTAATTGTTTTAATAATTTCATCGTATATTTTACACGAATACATATTTATTTTATTTTAAACATACCGTGCCAATATAATGTATTCTAAAATACTATATTAAGTTCATTATATCTTATAGCACAGAGTAAATAATTTATACATTTTTGATTTATGTATATTACAGCGCTTTTACTTTTGTACGACGTAACTAACAAAATAAGTTTTGACAACATACGAGCGTGGCTAAGTGAAATTCGAGATTACGCTAATGATCAAGTAGTCATAATGTTAATAGGTAAATATTAGCTTAATTGTTTGAGTAATTTGGTTGACTAATAACTTTGCTTTTGTTTTATTTAATCATATTTTTCAATTTTAAGGAAATAAAGCTGATTGTAATCCTAACGACAGGATGGTGAAAAGAGAAGACGGTGAACAGTTGGCAAAGGAATATTCGGTCACGTTTATGGAAACTTCTGCAAAATCCGGTTTTAATGTCGAAATCGCTTTTATGGCTGTTGCAAGGTACCTATATGAATATGTGTATTACGAGTCCAAAATTAGAGAATATATATTGAAGAATAATAATCTGTGATTGATAAAAATCTATTTATAGGGAGTTATTATTCAAAAAAACAGGAATAGAAAAAAAAGGATCTTTTAATGTACAAGACTACGTGAAAGAACAAACCAAAACCAATTGTCCTGCGTGCTCTACAGCATAGTTAATTTTATGCGGTAAAGTAAAGATTATATTTACTCAATTATAATATAGATATAATATGTACATCGTGTAATGTATAGGTACGGTCAGTATGTTTGAGAATATAAATAAATAAATAATTAAATGCTTTGACTGTGTTTTGTTAGGCAGGAGCGGATCCAGAAATAAGCACCTTGAGTGATTTTGTGCGTACCTTTTTGTCTAAAACTATGTCTATATAACATACTATAAGTATATGTTTTTGGAATTTGGAGGTGACAAACACCCCCTTTGCCACCCTCCTTTTCGATTCGCGCCTGTTGTTAGGTTTGTTTTACTCTTTTTGAAGACAGCGAAACTGTCGCTAAGTCGATTTGGCGCAATTTATATTCTTAAACTTACCGACCGTACATTGGTCCTTCAGGCCGGATATGAACAAGCAGCAAGGAACAAAAAAAAAAGGATTTTTTTTAATAATTCCTGATTCGATCAATTTTTAAATACGTACGTACAGTACAATAGTTTGAAAATATAAAAGTACAGAATTGCGAGTATTTAATGATGTTTTATATTCGATCGCGTTATGTAATTTAAAGTTTGAACACTTTTAATTAAAATCCTGTATATAATATTTATATATATTATATAAAAGTTTGCAAACGAAATGCACAAATTCAAATATTATTTATACAATAACATTTACGTATGCGATATTTTTATTATAGAAACTATATTATATACTCGTATATACAATGTTCACTTTTGTTTTTATAAAATTTAAGTTTTATATAAATAACGTGCCAACATTAAAACGTCATTAATATAATAAACTTTATAATTTGTTGAACTTACATAACCCCTCAACTACTTAAAACTTTTGCGCTTCCTCCGATTAAAACAGTAATTTAATCCTTTGAAATTTACACATTTCGTCCTCCAATTAGTTAAAATATGCCGGCGTCCCTCTGATATTGTACACCTTATTACATATCTAATTCTATATAAAACAACATATTATTATGCATCAACATAATATATTATATATATATATATACTTTTCAATTTCTAGTGTTGAATTAAAAGGACGCTTTACCAATCATTTTTAAGGGTTAACAGTATTTTGTATAGGACATTTTTAAGTTTTTTAAATAATGAGAATGTAACAATTAAAAATTGTTAAAATACATTTTAAAATTAATCTAAAAATAGTCTCATATCTACCACCTTTTATTGTTGTGTATTACGACATTTGTTTAAAAACTACTTGTGACTTTTTGAACTCAGTTTAATCAAAAATTATCATGAAAGAGAAATATAATTAGGTATATTAAATAAAAAATGAAAACTTTAACTAAGACCGAGCATAGAGTTTTCCATCGATAAGTATATTTAAACATCTAAAATTTGTTATTGAAAAATGTCCTTTTTCCAAATTTTCAAATTTACAAAAAAAATTTAAAAAATCATTTTACCTAAAAATACTCTATGTTTATCCATAGTCAATATTCTCAACTATCATGTTCTGTTTAAATTTTGAACCTACGATAACTAGGAAAAAATTTGTCCTTAGAAAGTTATAACGTGTTTTAATGTCGTTAAAATGCATGTAAACGTCCTCTTAACGTTTTTTTACAGAACTTTTGTTCGCGTTAAAACATCATTTATATATATTATTTATAATGAAAGTTTTAATATATTTTCAAATAATTTTAAACTTTTTTTGAATGTAATAAACCAACATCTTTTTAAATAAAAAATACCTAGGTATGTTAATTTATACAATATAAAAAATTTACAACCTGTAAAGTTTTTATTTAATATTAATATAATTTTAGTGTGTTCATTTTTATTTTCAAATTTCCCATACTCGTGACATACGTGACATACATTATTGTATAACATACAATAATAAATATGCACTATAAAACGCATTTAAAATGTCAAAATATACACGATAAAAATGCAAAATCTTAACATTGTAAAAACTAACTACAACTTATACATAAAACTAAAAAAAAAAAAAATACATAATATAAAAACAATATTTTTAAAATAAATTAAACGAAATAATAAGTACATATGTAGATAGGTATAGCCGTATAGGTACTAATTAGATAGGAACTTTTATGCACTATGAATATACATATAATTATCAATAAAATATCCTAATCACTAAATATAACTTTTTGGGTAGAAATATTCAAGTAGAAGTTTTGGAGTAAGTAACTTTTTTGATAGAAAGTTCATTCTATATAATACATACCTTTGTAGAGGTAATTTATTGTTTTTCTTGATAATTTTCTTAAGCGTAAAGAAACCTTCCATTTCATAACGGAAAATTGCATATAAAATACAACATTTGTTCAGCCAACAACAATTTCAACATATAAAAAAAACCCGCGTTATTGGTTAACGCGGGACAAAAAACAAAATGAAATTTAAGTACAATCATTGAAAAAACACGCTTAATTTTAAACCTAAATTAAATATGTATTTTATTATTTATCAATCATTTGTACGTATTATAAGTTGTTAATTGAATTATATATAATATTACAATATAATTTGTAAATATGATGGCTATTGTCCCAAATAAGTTAGGATCCGTAGTAACGATATGTTTATGGATATTCACTGATTCCAGACACTCAAGCCCCAGCTCCGTAAATACACTACCCGACGAGGAAAATTCTCCTATCACATACACAATACGATTTCTTAAAATTAAAATAAACTATATAATCTGTTTGTAAAATATTTTTCAAATGTTTTAATAAAAACGTCAAAATATTAAAACATAAGCACGCGAAAAATGCATTTGATAAGAATTTTCATCCCATATTCATCATAATATTATATTATATTTATATACTTAGTTAAAATCTTAAATACCTATAATATTCATTATATTCAGCTGTTAAAAATTATAATGCAAAGACTTTTATGATGATAAGCTAAGAATACAGTAGGTATATAAAATATTTTTACTTCATAAAACATACATTTCTTTATTTTGCATTATTATATTGAAAATATATTTGACAAAACTTTTTTTTATAACGCTATACAAGTTACAATATTAATATATAACGAAGACAAAATGCTTCTTCTTCTTCTCCTTCGCCTTCTCTCCCAACTATTTGGGGTCGGCCAAATAAAACTCGCCTATATATTCTTTTTAAGACTTCTCATACTTTTTGACAAGTTTTATGCCGGCTGTCGACCTGACGCAACCTCAATTAGTCGACTTCTACGACAGGCATGAGGAAACCGTGGAGGTATTCTTAGCCCCCTCCACAGGGGGATGAATGAAATGCATATACCTAGTTTCACAAAAAACGGACGCGCGCCACAGAAGCAGATATGACTGCTCTCGAAGCAGTCGAAATACAGGTGTGTTGCGTCCAATGCGTCAAGGCGCAGCGAGGAAAACACTTATACAGAAATCCTATTAACCAGTCCAATGAATCAGACGCGTCTATAGGAAAACCTACCTTAATACGTATATTTTATTATAATATTAGTAAATACCTATAAGTAATATACGTACATCACGAAATATGTTTAATCGGTTTTGCAAAATAATAGTTTAACCAGTTTTGTTATCGGATTCCAAAACAACTGAGCAATTATTCTAGAAACGAATAATGACCTCGTACACTCGAGTAGGTATATGCTCTCGAACGCGTATGCACAAGTATATATTCAACAGGCGACAAACGATATAAAAATTATCATTTTCATTTTGCGTTTGTAAAGACCAGTGGCGTACACAGAAGGGTACAGAGGAGTATCAATTGATATAATAATAGGTGGTGGCTAATATTAGGTATTCCAATATTTTGTTGATAAACTATAAGATTATGTATTATGCACGTTATTTAAGTAACAAAATTGATTACGAAAATAATTGTTTGGGTACATTTAACAGGTGGGTATGTATTGTAACAGTGCGTGTTGACACCCCTTGCAGAAAATGGGTGTGCGCCACTGGTAAAGACCAAAAAGCCTGCTAAAATTAAGGGTACTTCTGATGTTCCGATTTAAATTCTGAAAATATATTAAGATCCTGTTATTAATTTACTAGAGAATGTTGGGAATACATTTTTCATATTCAATTTTATTCTCATATAAAATGAATTTTTAAAAATGAGTCAATTTCCAAAAATTCAATACTTTTTTTTTAAAAAATATGTTTTAGCCAAAATATAAAAATGCTGCTTCCAACGTTCTCTAGTAAGGGAACCTACAAAATCTTAATCGTTTTTCAGATTTAAAATCGGTAAATCAAAAGTACCCTTAATTTTAGTACCTAGGCTTTTACGTCTAAATCAGTGAAATAATACATCGCTTTCAACCGGGACTGGAGTACGACTGAAGCACTTCTAAGGAGTAACGATTAGGCATTTAATTTGGCATGTATATTTTGGTCGTATCAATGTGTGAGTGTCCAAATGTGTAAACGTATGTAAACATTAGTGTGTGCGCGAGCCGTAGATTCCAAGAATAGTCGAATACCGACGATAATCATAATAATATTAGATAAAAACGTACTATATTGCATGCCTATTGGTATATTATATACCTACGTCACATAGCATATCTTCACCATTGGCTGACGTCACACGTTAGGGGTCGGAAAACTTGTGCATACAACAATACAAGTTTAAAGAGGACCGTCTAAATACAGGAACGCACCGCTTATAATGCGCATGCGTGTGAATATAAATGTTTGGAAATTTAAAGTTTATCACACTTTCACTAATTATTTTTATTGATCTTAATAAAGATAAAGAACACGATTTTGAGCACTTATACTCCAAATAAAACTTATCTTAAAGAAATAAATATTGAAATATTAATTAAAATCATGTATGATTTTTAAATAAAATGAAATCATAATTTATAAAATGTAAAAGAATACTTATTGTATTTAAAATTTGTGTTGATTTATTTTTGATTTTTATTTTTGTATTGATTTGGGGATAATAGATAGATACCAACAACAATTGCAATCCACAAATATTAAAAATATGTCTTATGTTAATAGGTACTTATATATTTAAATTTTAAAATGTTCATAATATAGATATTGGCAGATAACTAATATAAAACACTAAATACTAAAATAGTCTTCTTGCTTCTCTCTCAGATTTAAGGTGTGTAAGTATGTCCCCTTAACGAACATGTCACAATAAACTCCACTTCAAAATTCTAGTCAACACTAATGACTCATTAATATTTTATTATACTCTATAAAATTATAGTTAATACTTAATTATACATTCTATGATCAAAATATTTTTAGTAATTTTTTAATTTGTATTAAAAGAATATCAGTTGATACAACGATACACCACAGTTCACTGTGAATTTTATTGTGATAATGTGATGAATTTTAAATTTCCAAACATTTATATTCACGCGCATGCGCATTATTCCTATATTTAGACGCTCTTGTTTGAAGCCGCGCGTAATCTTACCCCTACCTCCTCCGCGGGTTCCTCCAGTCAAGAAAAACATAATATAGCGACAACTACTGAACGATGCGGGCCGACGGAGCTTGAATACTGCAAGCATATTGTCGAACTCCTGAAATTTTAAAAACGTAACGATCGAAAGTGTTCAAGATAGTAGTACCATGTAGATTAGGAAGTGGTGTTTATTAAAACATAAAACATTTAAAATACTACGACCTGTTTAGACATTGGGTAAAAAATCATTTCCACATAGGCTTAATACTAGTCTTTATTTTTGTGCATTTGCACTTCTACAAAGATTGGAAATTATTTTAGATATTTTGTAGAATACGTCTTTGAACATTTACCTAACGTACACATTCAACGTAACCTACATAAGTACCTGTTTCAATTACAGTGCTATAGTATGGTATAATATTGGCATTATATAAATCTCTCCCACAATATTTCTTCTGTAGGTATTAAATATTGATAGATAAACTGGTTTGAAACTTGAAAGAATATATGATCGACATTAAGCAATGTATAATATGTAGGCATATATAGTATGTGCGTCGCGTGCAGTAGGTATACGAGTACATATAGGTACTATTGCACTAATTATCTGTTATTGATATTTGTAGTGTCTGTAAAATATTTTATTTAACAATAATAGTACACAGATATGTATATTATTAAATAGATTATTCAAATTTTTTTGTATACGATGATTATTTGAGTCCTTTATCTTCATATTTTGCGATACACGTTATACGAATGAAATAAGGATTATTGAAAATTAAAAAATATTGTATAATGTCAATGACTACTATACATTATATACAGGACCACAACTGCAGGTATGTACCTGCATTAATTAATTGATAAATTTAATTTTAATGTAGATGAACTCAAATAGTCAAATATAAATATTAATGTATAATATTTTTATATTTATTATTTATAATAATTTTTTATTATAATAATAATTTGAATAATAATTTATCATAATTTTTTTATTATAATCATTTATTAATTTATTATTTTTATTTATATTTTATAAAACATTAATTTACATATTTTTATATATTACGTATTATATTCGAGATAACTGAAAACACTTTGTATAGAGAACATAATAATAATAATAATAACATAAAGTAATACACACAATACACACACACACACACACACACATATATATATATCATAATTTTGGCTCACATTACACAATATATAATTCTTAAAAACTAAACTAAGAGTGTTTGTGTTTTTAACTTAAATATAAATTATAAATACCTTTAAATCATAATATTTAGAAATTTATTACATTCAAATATTTATTTATTTTCAAAATTATGGGTGGTGCACGTGGTTCTTGTGCACAATAGCACGAGTCGCCATTGCGGGAAATAAACTTCCGAATAAAGTGATACCTAAGTGTTTTTCAATGCAAATGTTATTTGAATAGTGATACTAATAGTCGGCAGAGTAATAGTAAACTATGGAACAAGTTACACAAATTTACTCGAATAATTGGTTGATGTTATTTACTAGTTTTCAGTGATAATACTGATAAGGAACTGAAGCCTGTAACGTCTGGAGACAGCGCTTTGAGAGCAACTATTCCTTATCAGTTATAAGTATCGTACCGTTCTATCACAGTATTATATAGTATATACAAATTTGACTTATCGTAGAATCTATATTTTATTTTTCTCAATAATTGTAATTATAAACGTTTTATATTTATTAATATTTAGGTACTTATGTGCTTTTACGCAGTTATTGTTTTACCTACCGTTCATCAATACCTACTACCTGTGGCTTTTTATTATTATTAAAAAAAAAATACAGGACACGTCTTACCGGCTATGCATATTATAATTTTGTTTAATGACAAATTGACTAGTTATATTTATGTTGATTACCCCCTTAACGTAAACACACATAACAGTACTAATTTATATGATTAATAAAACATAAAAATATCCAATATCCTTTTATATTATTAATAATAATATTTAGTATTAACAAAAATAATCATTTTAAAAAACCAGTTAACTTTTCCCATGGTGATATTAACAAAATTAATTAAAATTAATATATTGGTATTGGTGATAACAAAATTAATTAGGTACAATTTTAAATAATCAGTTGACTTTACTAATAGTCATATTAATAAAATAAAATAAAATTTAAAAAGTTTATTACCTACTACTGTTGACTGGTTGTAACAAAATTAATTAAAATTAAATTTTGTGAAAATAGATTTTCACAATAACCATGGCTTTAATAGTTTTTTTCATCTATCCAAAGGATATTCATATGAGAAAATAATATCTCTTCAATACTTGAATTTGTTCAAAGTATACTCAAAATAAATTTTAAAATATTTTTAATTATTGATATTTGTCATCTAACTCATATAGTTCGAAGCATTCACCCACAATTCTTCTAAAGTTTTAGATTTATTGTTTTTATTTATCAAATTATTTATAAAGGGTTTAATCAGAGTAATTTCATTAAAACACTGCTTTGTCCATTTAAATCCAATTTAAATGAGTTATGTTTTTTAAAGTTATCTAAGAAATTCCATCACCTTTAGACTTGACCATTCATCTATATTCTATGTAATCTATGCAAGTAAAAAAAAAAATTATGCCTTTGTGCTTGATATATTTTTTCTTTAATTAATACTTCATTTCTAAAATAATCTAAAATTTCCCTTTTTTTTTGTTTTGATGAAATTTCCATCTCTCCTTGCTACAAGTTTTTATTTTAATGAATCAATATGTGGTTTAATATTAATATGTATAAACTATAAAGTAAGAAATAACCACATTTTTGTAGAATAATAATGAAAAAATTAAAATTTTAAAAGAAAATAAACACGGTGTAGGTATTTGAAACATTGTAGTACATATATATAAGTAAAACTTAAAGGCATACGAATTGAGCACAAGGATTAGCAGTTCGATTTCCAGTTCTGAAGTTAGTAATTTATTACGGATTTTCAACATACAATCCAACGTCATAGGCACCACTCCCAAACTGTTGCATTGAATTTTTAATTTTGTGATTAAATTGAAAGAAAAAATTTTGAAAAAATTTAAGAAAAATGTTTTGAAAATATAAGAAAATATTTTAGAAATTTGAACTTTTTGAGCAAAAAATATTTGTACAATATTTTCCGCAAAATTTTAGCAATGATTAGAAAATACTTTAAAAATAATATCATTTTCCTGAAAATATTTATAAAATATTTGTTATAGGTATCCAACAGGAATTTATATGTATCTTCAATTTTACGTGACCTTCAATGCAGGCAATTCAAATATTTTTTTACCAACATTTTTAGTATAGGTATTTAAAAAATATTTACAAATGATTACATTTGGCATATTTTACATTAATCATAATAAAATATTTCCAAAATATTTTTTTGTACTTATCGACAAATATTTCGAAAATATTATCATTTTCTAAATGATGTGGGGGTCGGGATTCTCTCTTCTGTCAAGTCTAGATTTGCTGTTGTGTGCCCTACATGGAATACTAATAGGATTGTCTTAGGATTCCCTTTTTAACAATAGATATCTTAGTGGGAATTTTGAAGGGATACTTATATGATTTGACAAGGATTCCTTTTGGTGACTAGAGTCCTTGGTGTGTACTTATAAAAATATTATTTTGCGGGGAGCATAATAAAACAATTAAGAAGAAGATGAATCTGATCGAAAAGTTTCAGTTTGTTTTTACTTAACTAATAAAATGTGTATAGTGAATATTTTATACTTGTTATACATATGACATTTAATAGTACTGGAAGGTTTAATTATTATATATACACACACAATATTATATATTAGGTATAACCAAATTTAAATATTGCAAATTATTATTAAGAAGAGTTAATTAAGAGAGTATATTTACAAACTTGATTCTTTTCGAGGTCATATTATACTGACTCATTGATTATTACGACATAAATTTATTTCAGCGTTAATATTTTTCCAGTCAATATTAAATAGTTAAAATTTTATCAATATGCGTGACGTAAATAAAAAATTATTAAATTTAATCCAAAAATATATGACATAAACTGTTATAATATACACATTTTATTGAACTTTTAAAGATAAATTCATAGTAAAAACCTTCAAATATTTGTCGAATCTTATAAGTTTGAGTAGCTCTCATTCATTATTTACAACATTAGTTACATTGCAATGCATTTTCAATGTAAAAATGGAAATGAATTATATTTGATTATTTGTAGAACATTTTTGTTTATAATGAGTAATGATACAATTGTTAAAATATATTATAATGTAACTTATTTTATAATTTTAAAACTTTTTTATATATATATATTTAGGTAGCTATTGGATAACTACATAAGAAAAACTATAAGGATCCAATAATAATAACTCAATTAAAAATGATTTCAAAATGTATCAATAAACGTTTATTACCGATGAAATTACATTATTTCTTTTATTTGGGTGGTAAGTATGAAAAAATTATTATCCACTGAACTCTCCGTTTCTATACCAAGCACAATAAATGATTTATATTTCGTGTTTCAAAATATACGTACTAGTTCATATACTTTTCAGTAATATCTAATTGAAAGTCAGGGAACACCATTTGATTAATTTAAAATAATTGGTATGTACAATTATATTATAAAACCGTTTATAAGAAAGCGATTCGATTTTAACAAAATCGTACTTTTGTTGTTTTTCTTAACTTTTTTAGTTGTTTTTTCTTACGCGTTTATTAAAAAAAAAATAAAAAATAATCTCTTTCAACTAGATAACAACTAGATGCAATTTGCTACCGGAAACAGAGTAGGCATGTAATAATCGGAACACTCCTTCTAATAGAATTTTTGGTTACAGACATAAAAAAAAAAAAAATATCTACATCATTGTAAAACCAATATATCTATATTCCTAGCTTTGTTCAGAATCTAAAATATAAGGCGGTAAAGTGATTTCTCAGATTTTATAAAGAATACTTATAATTCTATCGAAATAAATTCTATCAAAATTGGATTTGGACGATCTTTAAATATAATAAATTAATTTCCGATTTACCTAATTTTATGTGTTTGAATGATAACTGTATATATAATGTATCATCATATGTAATATAATGATATCTGTATATATCTGTTATCAATGGTCCAGATATTATTCATTTATTTGGCAAATACTTTTCTATTGTATATTTGTCACATAATAATAATGATTTTTATTTATTTTATTATGATTATTTTTATTATTATTATTATTATTATTATTATTATTATTATTATTATTATATTCTAAAATAGTTTTACCATGACAGTAATCGTTGATTAAGTATATTCTATTAAAATATTACTTATCACTTTGTTTTAAAATGTTAAAGAAAGAAATGATTTCTTCCAAAAATAACCTTAAAAACTCAAGTTCATCAGCTAAAAAAATACAGTGCCTTATTTTGACCAATAATCTATTTTCATTAAAAATAATTATGGTTAAAAATAATTTGATATTGTCAGAAAATAGATTATCTCTTGTCAAAATAAGACACTGGTTTTTTTTTTTTTTTAGCTGGTGGACTTGCATTTTTGAGGCTTTTTTGGAATTAAATTTTCTATATGGGTAATATCACAAAACTGTATAAATATTAAATTATTGTAAATTTTTAGTAACAAAGGATTTAAAATTCATTATTTATTTTATTTGGTATTAATCGTATATATTTATTAATTAATTATTAATTAAGAACGATTAATTTATTATCGATTTCATTATTGTGATTACCGTGTGCGTTATTCTAATAATTTTCGGATATTAATCAAAATAAATAATCATAACCGATAACTGAAAATTTTAAATTTTAAAATCGTATACCTAATGTACAAAATATGTACAAATGTAGGTACAATATAAATAAACTATAAATATAAATCCGCTTCTTTTCTAGCCAAGATCCTATCTTACCTCCAGAAGACAATTTGTGACTATATATGTGGTGTATACTTCAATCTATCAGTTGTTTCTTCTGGTGTTCCCCAAGGTGGGCATCTTAGTGTTCCATCTCATTTCATGAGATCCTATTTCTTATATCTTGTTTCTATATTTGTCTCATAATACCTCCTATGGCTATAACCATAGTATTTTAACTTATTTACTATTACCTAAAACTAATACTTGTCTAGGGGTTTAATACAAATACCTAAAAATAATAGAATTAAAAAAAGCGTTCATTAAAATAATTATCTAGTTAATTTCCGCAGATAATCGTTTTATTTATCTAGATAAGATAAAAATGTAAAAAATTAAATTTTATATTAATTAACACAACACTGTCTACTGGATAATATTCTATGATTCAACTTATATTATACATTAAATCCACCGGTATTCATTATACATTCTACATACAATAAAGTTGTATGAAAGTTTTAAAGAACTAGTTCAAAGTTGAATAGGTATATATACAATTATAAAATAATTTAATTACCTACCTATCTTGTTTTATGATCCTGAATCTAAAGTGTGATATCTATTAAAAATTAATAAATCATTAGATAGTAAATATTTGTTTACCATTTTAAAAATATGCTTTCATTAGTATATCTACTTATTTTAGATTGTTTTATGTTACACATTATATTTAACATTTTTCTTATTTTATAGGTATTACATCTATTGTAGGATTTATGCCGACAATAGCAAAACAACTGGGTTATTCTCCGGGAATCGTCGGCTTTATTTACACATACTTATCTATATTGTCGTTTTTGGTCAAACCCATTTCTGGAATTATTGTTGATAAATTTCCTGTGAAAAGATTCATATTTCTAATGTTTATTTTGTCATGTGGATTTACAGCATTTTTATTAAATTTTATCAACAAATTACCCACACAAGCTGTTGTAAATTTAAGTTGTGACACAATAACAGTATTGCAGGACATTTGTTCCAATAACGACACCCAGTTGCCTCGGTGTGATGATAATCTATCCAAGTTCTTAAATAATAATGCCCAGCCCGTTAAATGTCAAGTACGTTCTATACGCTAAAACGCATAATTTAAAACATTAATATCTTTATTATGACGCTAAGAGGACGTCGTACCTATGCATTTTCAATGAAAAACTTGCAATAGCATTTTTCATTTTTATTAACAAGAAAAAAAAAATGTTAGAAATACGAAATAAAAAACGAATTATAGCTAATAACATGATCTAATGTACGACGCAGCTTTTTTTATATATTCATTTTTAAAGATTTTTAGTTATTTAAAAACAAAAACCAAAAAAAAAAAAATCAATTTTTCAACAATTTATAAAGCGCGTAAAAATGCATATATCAAAAATCGGCTAAGTAGGGCACTAGATAATTTTGTTAATTTTATTTTTTATTTCAACTTTCTATAATATCCTTTTAAGTTGATAAAAAAAAAAATTCGTAAACATGTTTTTTTTTAAACAAATATCATTATTACACTACCTATAATAAAAAATGATATTGACACAAGACTATTTTTAAAACATTTAAAAGATATATTTTAATATTTATAAGTTATTGGATATTTATTTTTGTTAATATTTCTTAAAAGTTGCCTATATAGAACCCCTTAAAAATTATGCGTACGACGTCCTCTTTATACATTATTATTTATAAGAGGACCTCATACTTCCAGATTTAAGAGGTTCTATTTAGGAAATTTTGAGAAAAATCAATATTTAAAAATCTTTCAATAGGTAAAAGTACCTAAAAAGTATTTAATAAGTGGTTCCATGTCAATTACATTTTTTACTGTTTTAATTACAACATTTATTTAAAAATGTATACGAAAACTGTTTTGCGCTCTAAATGTACAACTTTTTCATTAACTCAATCGAACCATTGATTATGTATACTATATAGATCACCCACTGCCTCATATTTTAGTAGCGTGAAAAATTTTCTCGTTATATAGAGTGCTTTATAATGTATGGAATTTAATATTTAAATCACTGAAAGTCGGCAGTAAAGTCGCCTTTGACTAATACACCGTGCATTGATAGTCAAAAGCGACTGCCGACTACTATAAATTTCAATGCTAAATGCCATGAATAAATTTTTTAAGCACTAATCACTCTATAACAGGAACATTTTCCATACAATAAATAAATGCTTAAGTCAATGGTATTTAGTTCTTTGGAAGGAGAAAAGCCTTAACTGTTGCTCCTCGAAGAGATTTTTTTCAATAATTAAATATATAGCCCAATAATCAATATTTATGTTTGAAAAAATAAGTTTCTTATGTTTTGTATTTTCATACATATATATATGGTAGAATAATATTTAAACTGATTAAGTAAAATAGGGCTTCTAGAATGCATAATAAAAGTCTTTATTTTGATGTTAAACTAAAACTGTGTTTCTGAGAAATGTGCAGTGTACTTACTACAATCTGCATATTACAAAACCAAACTTTGTTTATATGACAAAAGTGAATGTATGACGTCCTCTTAATACCTATTACCTTAATCTATATATTATTATGTTTTACATAGCCCATATTCATATATATTAGATATATATTAAATGACTTATATTTTCTTTCATTTATGTCTATATGTTTTATATTAATTGCATTAATAAAAAATTAGAATTTAAATTTGTCTTAATATCCATTTGTTTTTTATAAAAAGATGACAAAATAAATAGATAATACTATAATATATAGTATATTATATCGTTGAAAAATTTCCTTTTTTTAATTTGTTTTATAGTACATACTTAATACCTATACGTATTATGTATTATATAAGGTGATTTAAAATATAAAGATTAATTGATATACAATTTAAAGTTAATTTCTATAGTCAAGAAGTACCTATATAAAAATTAAATAATGGTATGATAATCATAATAATAATAGATTAATGTGAAAACGTTTTTTTTATTATTTTAAAGACATATGGCTTTTAAATTTAGCAAGCAATCATGTATATTTTAATTAGTATTACAATATTGTTTATATGTTATTAATAGTATTACGTTTATGTAAAATATTACACCAATAAATAAAATTAATTCTAATGTATTTTATAAATGATTTTTTTTTTATAGGTTCGCTTATTGCCACTATTCATGATTATTGAAGAATTGTTATTATAACATATTATATAATATGAACAATTTGTCTGTGTTGTTTTTCAGTTATCTTGCCAAAAAAATGAATCGTTTCGACATGAAATGTGCAAATCTTGGAATATTACTGATTACTGTTTATCATCTCCCAACAATATATTTCAAAACGATGATCTCGATTATTTGAATATAACTTTGTTAATAAACATAACAGATCAGGTATAATATGAATTTGTTTATTTGAACCACACATTGTGAAATTATTGTCTCAGATGAGCGATAATTTATGATTTTTATATTTTTATCGTAAATCAAAGCTAATATATGTATATATATATATATATTTCATATATTTTTTATTTTTATTTTTTTTTTTGGTTATTCATGTTTTGAATGAAGTATTTTGGAATTTTGTCGGAAAATTATGCAGCAATGAAGTATTTTTTGGAATTTCAAGTTGGAAAACTATAAATTGTTAGGATTTTAATCGGGAAAATGGGATAAAATTTGTTACTTTTTTTTGCTTATTTTAAGTTTTTGAAAATATATTATTTTTTCACATTTTTACCCTCCCCCCCCCAAAAAAAAAAAAACATTTTTCGGGACGGCCCAGGGGTGGGGGCATAATACTTATAAATTGTATATATATATGTATGTATATTTATATAAATCATAAGAAATAACATACATAACATAGTTTATTGTGTATAATATGTAAACCTGTCTTTTCAAATACCACTACTTTTATAACATGTCCACAATTTTGAAATCGCATTTGTCAAGAATAATTATTTTGCGGAGGCCGACAAATCGTGATAATAGATTATACAATATTCAAAATTTCAAACTATTATTATTTAGTACTTACTTACATAAATAAGTAAAAAAAAAAATAAATAAATAATTTTAAATGTATTCATTAAAATATACCCTATACAAACATTGGCTCAAACAGCGAAGGGGGCCTCCCTCTGTGGGCTCCCTTGGTTAGATACAGTTAAAAGGGATGTAATAGACTTGAGACCAGAGTGGAATGGAGACCTAAATCATGTATAACAGGGAAGAATGGAATAAATTAGTATTGACTGCAAAAGGCCTAAATAGTCTGCGAAAAAATAAAAATAGTATGTACAGAGTACAGAAATAGAAAAGCACATAATTTTAAAACAATACATTCCTCACATTACTCAGAATCTAAAAGTTACAGCGATTTAAAAATGTAAAAATCATTTTTATACCTTCTAAAATAACGACCTTCTAAAATTAAAATTTTTAGAACATCGGCAAGGCTCTCTAAAATGTATTTATCAGTTCATCTACACATTTATGATAGGTACTCGTACCCATTGTAATAATTTTGAAATCGCTTTGATGCTCTTTTTTGTTAGTTTTACGTAAATATATTGTATTTTTAATTTTTTTTTTTTTAACAATAATTATCGTGGTTACACAAAAATAAATACAGTAGTGTGATATTAACATAGGATCAATTATTTAAACATTTTCAAATTATCAAATTTTCTTATATTTTCTTGAAATTATCCATAAAAATCCCCTTAGAATTGGACGAATTTTAGCTATTTCGATTAGTTGAATATTTTTATAGTATAAAGGGTTATCGTTAAATGCGATACTCTTTGTGAAATCCCAAATTTGAACAAATTTAAATAGATTGACTTCCGTTCTATTAATATTTTGACGGTTTTTAAAAATATATAATTTATAATAATCTATAATTAATTTATTTATTGGTTTATAATAACCAATAATATATTTTGAAGTATAAAATTATGATGTTTCAATAGTTTTACTTCGTAATTGATTCTTTTTTTGTATGTTGGTATAGTCTTTAATTGCTTTTAACAAAAAAATATATGTTTATTATTTTTTTATTTATCGTATTATACTAGGTGGAAAAAAATTACGTATTTCATGTAAAATCAGCACAAATCAGAGGAACACAAGTCTTGGAGCCTGCCTGCCAAAGGCCAGTGTCTACTCAGTGCGATATAGACTGTTCTAATGATATCATTATGGCCAGTATTTCGAAGTTTAGAGGAAGTGTTTTCGAGTCCCATCAATTTTGGGAATTTTTTATTCTTTTGACTTTATTTATGATTAGTCAATCAATTACATGGAGTTTACAAGACCCAATTTGTTTAGATCTTTTAGGTGACTGTATTGTACAAGCAATTTATTTTACATTTCATCTAAATAAAAAATAAAAATAGAAAGTTCTGTATGATACTTGAAATATTAAATATAATTATAAGTATTTGAATCGCTTATTTGAATTTGATCTTAAGCTAATATTATTAAACTATTTATAGGTGATAAACCCCAAGAATTTGGTAAACAAAGATGTTGGGGATCCATTAGTTGGGGACT
Organism: Pemphigus obesinymphae; assembly: GCA_025469235.1. NCBI lineage: Eukaryota > Metazoa > Arthropoda > Insecta > Hemiptera > Aphididae > Pemphigus > Pemphigus obesinymphae. The sequence continues at coordinate 45,366 of JAIPRL010000478.1, read as the reverse complement.
ATTCTCGATATTTGGAGGATTACTTGTTGATTATTTTAGTGATGGTGATTTATACAAAAACTATACTCCAATTTATTATGTATGTCTAATAATCATAATATGTGACTTTATATTTGCTTACAAAATAAATGTAAGTCGATTTATCTTTATTACATTATACTATGTTATATACATACAGAAACTTAATTACTAATTATAATACTGTCAGGTAATTATAATAAATACATTTGTTACATGGCATTGAAGGTCACAGAAACTGTTGGATCTAAGAACACGTTTTCAGATATATTCATATTGTTTACTGAGTTGAATGTTATAGTCTATTTCATATGGATCATTGTGATGGGTATGTGTACATCTATGTTGTGGAACTATCTATTTTGGTAAGACATTTTAGTATAAGATAATACTCAAAATATTAATATATATTTTTATTTTAAAACGATTAATTAAAATCTCAAGTACGAGTACATACTATATGGTTTACTATACAATATTTATGTTTAATATACCACTGTACTATGATTATTAACATTTTATCATCTAAGTAAAATTGTAGTTTTTCGATCATATCTAAACATGTTTTCAATAAAAATAAGAAATTACATTAGGTACCACTTACCTATGTATACTTACTATGAAATCGGATTTATCATATTATACATTACCATTTTTCACCATATTGGTGATTATGGAAAATTAAAAAAATAGTTTGTTTTTAATTTGTCTCATATAGGTACATGGAGGACATAACAAGGACGCACCAAAGCGAATTGGAACCGTGGATAAAAACGTTACAGGGTACAGTTACCGGAATTCAATGTCTCGCAGAATTGCCATTATATTTTTTATCCGGTTGGATCATCAAACGAATTGGTTGTGAAAATTGCGTGTCTTTAGGACTTTTCACTTTTTCCGCCAGATTCTACCTGTATTCCATTATAACAAACCCATTATGGTTTCTGCCAATTGAGTTATCAAACGGAATTACGTTCGGACTGTTACACTCTGTTTTGGTATCATATGCAAGAAACATTGCTCCTGCCAGTGCCGTTACTACTGTTGTGACATTTTCTGGTGCACTGTTCGAAGGTGTAGGTGCGTGTATAACAATTTAATTTTTTTTTTTTTTTATCGATTTTTGCATATGAGTATATGAAATGTTTTGTAAAATTTATTTAGTGCAACGTCTTTATCGTATGTTAGATATCCTCGCAATTAATTTTATGACGTTAGGTTTTTCGAAAATTGATATTGCTTTAAACGTATTATCAAAAAAAGGTTAGGTTTTTACAAAATATAACGTGTTACCTATCGGTAGTCAAGATATGCTTAAAATAATATAAAATTACAAAAAAAAAAAAATAATAATAATAATAATACGTCAAAATATATAAACGTCGCCTAATACAATTAAATCCCAAGTAAAATGGGCTTAAGTACATTTTTCAGTTATATAATATCTAGTTATACTATATGTATACTCGTGATCAGTGTTTGGATAGAATGATGTTCATATATGTTTAACTTCATATTTTGTGAACGATACGCGAACGCGACTCGTTTTTGTCAAATAGAACGTGAACGTCAACAACGTTAACATATTTAAAGAATTTGATTGATTTTCAAGCTGTTCAAATTAAATAAAAATATATTATATTTCGCAATAAACCCTATTAGATTTAAATACAATTATAAAAATATAATACTTAAAAAGCCAATTCAGTGAACTCGTCATAAAATTAAAACGATAGTTTCTATAAAGTAGTAATTTTTTCGTAAATATATGTAAGAAAATGAATATATACAAAAATTTTTTGTTAATAATTAATAAATTAAAATGAACAACCAGATTAACGCGTTAATTTTTTTTTTAAAGAACGTAAATGTGAACGTATTTTTAAAAATATTTATTTATTTAAAATTTCAACGGGTCATATGATTCAATTCAGTACAATAAATAAAAATTTTTAGTTCAACATTAACATACAAATAATCAATAACTGTATAATAATAATTTAATAATACAAATATTTAAGTACAAAAAATTCTGTTTACATAATTACTAAATGATTTAATGGAATTAAAGTTAAATAAAATCAATTTTTTTTTTCATTAAATATTGACATTATCCTATTTATAGGAGCATTGCTTTTGATATTTTAGGTATTGCGACCAAACCACAGTGTTATATTTTAATTTTGATCGCACTAAAGAAGTATAAAATATTTTAAGAACTACAGGAATAGTGAAGTCTTTACAATTTCTAATAATAAAACCTAATATCGTCGATGATTTCCTAACTGTATCTAATAAGTTTTTATTATATATAAGAGTTGAATCAAATATCACACCTAAATCACTAATATCATGAACACGTATCAAAAAAACTGATTAATATGATAAGACTCTATAAGTGGAACCCGAGATTTAGAGAATGATATAACTTTACATTTATCGATGTTTAATGGTAGTTTATTAATTCTACACCCATCCAATAAAATATTCAAATCCATTTGTAGTAAAACTGCATTATTGTGGGAATTTATTTGTCGAAATAATTTTAAATCATCAGCAAAAAGAAGTTTACTTGAATGTAAAAATTTAAATCATTAATAAATAATAGGAATAGTAATGGTGCTAAATGTGAGCCTTGCGGTACTCCTGAAGTGACAAAGACAGGATTAGATTTAAAATTTTTAAAATTTTTAAAATATTTATAATATGTTTAAAAGTGAATGAATTAAATTTTAAGTCAACGTTCCGAACACTGATCGTGATAAAGATGTGATATCATACAAATGAGTTTATAACAATAGCACCTTAATTTAAGTGGCAGCTTCAGCAATATCTATGTTATCGAGATATATTGGTTGGGTCAATCGTAGCAAATAATTAATTTAAAAATAAAGTAGGTATAAACTGTTTTTAATAAAATATTTATTTATTTAAAATCTATATACAACAAATAAAGTATTCAGTATTGACGAACAAAAATTATCATTCGAAATTTATGGTTTCTCGCATTACATTGTAAAATTTAGTAGTAAAAAATAACTAAACAAAATAAAATTTTTCGCATATTCCTACAAGATTGATAATATAGATTTAATTTTACAACATAGTAACTATTACAAATTACTCTTATTATATATGTGTACTAAGTATAAGTATATTATAAACAAATCATGTGCACAACTGATTAAAAATATTATTTTCAGGTGTATCTCTAGGCGGTTTGCTCGGTGGATTTTTATACGATAGATATGGAGGGGTACAAACATTTCAATTATTTTCGTATGGATCATTATTTACGTGTATACTTCACCTTATATATACTAAGTACGCGAGTAGTAAGTCTAATCAACAAGTCCACCCAAATGTTGAACCCGGTCTGTGATCTCGGATGGAAATGGCATGATTGGGTCGATCCTGACTATAAGCATTTTTAAATATTGTTGAAGACGTATTTGATACAAATATTATATACCTATCTACCTTCTATATATTGTATTGATATTTGATGTATTATGTTTTATGGTATAATTCAATAAACGATGAGTATGAGGATTATGCTATATAATGATGGCCTTTTCGAAAATAATATAGCGTGGGCTTAGAATGAAAAGGTTTTAAATTGAATTAATTTCAAAATGCACTTTTTTTTTTAAAATTTATTTCATTTTAAAATAAAGGCATATTTTCGTTACCAAAAACGAAGTCCCTAAGTGCATTATCGAGTGGTTACATAAAAGTAAAATATTAGAATAAATAATACGTACATATAGATACGGGAGTATGAAAAAGTTCCAACTAGTTTATGTTTATCTAGTTTATGGACAAATAGTTATATATATTACACGTGTATTTTAAATACAGCCCGTCAGATTGTGTGTTTTTATGATATTACGCGAAATACGCGTTTTCCAATATTGAAATAATAAATTGTTGGCCAGAATTTTAAGATTATCAAAATTTTTCTTTATTTTAAGCAATATATTTTCGGTTAATAAAAACACGTTCAATTTCGAGTTGCATAATTATTTAATGAGAATCAAGATAAGGTGAATTGATGTACATTGTACATTAAAAACAAGTATATTATTATATATTAGAATTATTTATTAGTAATGCTAAGGGGGAAGAGGACATAGTAAGACAAGTGCCCCAGCAAAATTTTTGTCCCACTGGTTTGGCTCCTACCTAGACAATTCTTAGACCAATCAAAGATTACTTTATTATTATATCTTTTAAATTTTAATATAATAAATAATGTAATGGTGCAATGCTAAAACCAATACTCTTATAACCTATAGAAATATTTTGTAATAATGTGTAAACAAAATATTTATCTTATTTTATTAGATACTTAATACAAACAAATAATTTGTAGATATATCTAGTCAAGTGCGTATGCAAATACTCAACATTTTACTTTAGTTATTTGTATACTAAATGCTAATTTTAATATAATGTTACATATGGTTAAATAATGAAAGTTTTAAATATATTTAGGCTAATGGAAAAATTTGAATGATTAAAAATCAAAATCATCTTCATAATGATTAATAAATTGAGTATATTAGTATTTAGTATACTCGATACTAATTAATTATACATTCAAAACAAAATTATGTATATACGATTTTCAGTATTGTAATTTAAAATATTTCATAACTTTGTTATTAGTTAAACTCGAGTAAAGTCTCTATAGATAAATAGAAAAATAATAATTTGTATTCAAAATTCTATTTTAGATTCTGAGCGGAGCAAAGAAACTAATGGTTTTACAATGTTGTAGGTACCTGAAAAGTTAATACAAAGTTAAATATACGCTATCCTATAACTATATTAAGATTAAGAAAATGTCAAAAAGCTTAAGTCACATTTTTTTACATCTATTTAAAGTTTTTCGACAATATTTAAAATTTCAATTATGATTATTTCTTCTGTTTTTTTCTGGTTAATTCCAAAAATAAATTGGTCTAAAATCTTTAAATTTCCACAGAGTATGTAGGTATTTTGCTATTAAGTAATACGTTCCTGGTAAGGTGATATTTTGTTTCCATGAGCTACTTTGTTCCTATTTGAGATTTTTGTTCTTAATGTGAATAATTTGTTTCTTTTTATATTTCCCATAAAAACAATATATAACCACAATTTGGTCCTTTTCGATAAAAATGTTTGTTCTCATGAGACATTTTGTTCCTATTTTAGGATAAATTGTGCCTTTTTAAAAAATTTCTAAATTTTGACAATGTAAGCATTAAAAATTATAATTCATGTATATATGCGACTCTCTTACTCCCTCGTACAAGTTGTACTAAAACAATAATTGTTAATTATTATAATAATATAATTTTTGTTGACATTTTCAGTAAGAAATAACTTATCCTAAAAACGAAACAAAATGTGCATACTTGAGAACAAAATGTCTCATGGGAATAAAAAATCCAAGTGTAATATTTTTTTCCTTTTCACTTTTTTTGAAAAGGCACAATTTATCATAAAACAGAAACAAATTGTGCGTGGAATAAAAAATCCTATTCCCACGTTATAGCGTTATAATACGCTATGATTTTTTTGAAAGAAATTATTTGATGGTAATATTAATTATTTGTGTACACCGAAGTTTCACTAAGAATTGTTTTATCGAGAAAAATAATTTAACATTGCTTTTATGTTTTTTTATGTCTACCACCAGTATCCTATCTGTCAAGCGAAATGCTTTCATCTCCTATAACTGGATTTTTTACTTTTACCTAGAAATTTAACTATATATACATGATTTTATTATAATATGTTTATGACTGATATATAATTAATTTAAATTTTAATCCCAAAAATATTAATGATGTTTTTATGAAAACTCAAATTAAGGGGCAATGATAATATATGAGTATATACTTGCCTCATGGAAAAAAATTATTGCCAAAATCTGCTCCACAAGAATAAAAAATGTTTGGTACCGCTCTTGTCTATATAGTGTTAACAATATTACATATTATATAATATAAGTTGTATTCTAAATAGTAGAATAGGTTATCTGTTTATAATTATATAATATAAATGTAATGAGGGTGGGGGTATAATTTCAATTAGTTTAAAGGCTATAAAATATTGTATATACTTACGTGTGATCGAAAGGACATTAATTATTTGTGATATCACAATAGTATAAATATTGTAATTATTATTAATTATGATTCCGATAATAATATATATATGCATAATTATTATTGTCGTAAGGTTTGTAAGGAATGATTTAATATTATTGTTTCTTCGAGTTTACTCTATTGTAGAGCGTATCTTTTCTAAAAAAATATAAAATATAATATTGATGATGGAATTATGTAAATATTTTTTTTTAGAATTTATTTTACTAACTTCCTTTTTATACTCCTTAAAATGAAGCTGATACATAATAAATCACTTTAATCAAAACTCCAATAAACTCTTATGAACATAAATTTGGTGTTACGAATTTCAACATTATTGTATTTTATGTACAATTATATCCGAGGTAAATAAAATCTAAATCTAATATTTACTGAACTGTCTACTATAGTCTATAATATAATAGTAAATAATAATGTTATATTAATGCAAATTTTAACGAACTTTTAAATACATATATAAATATTATTAATTAAACATATAATTCAATTATTTTTCAGTATCGTTTTCTTAATCCAAGACGATACTACTAAAATATATAGTATGCACCTATCTTGTTATTTGTTTTTTAATCGTAGGATAATCCATCAATTCATTATATGAAAGATATTTTTAAAATTTAAACTATTCAAATACATACCGTGATAATAATTATTTTATATTATCATAACAGTTAATATGTTACTCCCGCTCACATTAATGGTAAATATATTTGATTAGTTGATTGATATTAATTCAAGAGCTTATTGTAAAATAACATATGGCATTAATGATTTTTTTTTAATCGTATTTTTCAAACAATTACAACTTGCACTTATTATTTTATTGTAACTATTGAACTATATAATTTTTTTTAAAAAGGTGCACTTCGTCCGTCGGGTGTCAGTAGGTTTGGAAGCACTTGGCTTATCGGATAGGATACATATAGGCGCATATGTATTGCATTTGAAAGCGATGGTAAATCATCGAGAAAAAACCATTCTGAGCGCAGCTTCGGCGTGATATACCTACATAAATTTTACAAAAAAAAAAAAAAATTTATAATGTTTCATAGGTACCTATACATATATACTATATTATTTCAGTATATATTATAGTATATTATCCGAATAAATATTTATTTTAGTCAGATACACGTGGTTGAATTCTAATAATTCAAAAATCGTAATTTAGTAGCCAAAAATTATAATAAAATATAAATCGCCTAATAATGTTAAAATGTCAGTATATATATTGTATATAATGTATAAGTATTCGTACGGTGTAAGTCATACACCGTACGGTAGGTGTAGTCTGTAGTTATATAGGTAGTTGTGTATAGTATACATAGTATATGTATACATTGTGTATGTACGCAGTGCCCGATCTAGAGAATTTGTCGCCCGGGGTAAAAATAATTGTAGCACCCCTTTTTAAATTTTAATGAACAAAAAAAAAAGGTCATTCGTCAATTTCTATCAAAATGTCTATTTAAAAATTAAAAGCGAACAACGGGACTCCACTTCCAAAAGCGGGACGAAAAGTTTAAATATTTTTACATTTTGCCCCAACATAATGGCGTCCGGGAAAAAGTGCCCCGGTTCATCCCCCCCCCCCCTAGAACCGGCACTGTATGTATGTATTGTACACAATATATGACTATATGTACACCGAATAAAAGAAAGTTTTTCTTCCGAGGAATGCATTGTAAAATTCGAAAAATGCTCTATGTATAGGGAACCATCTACAGCCGATTTTCTATCAATATTATACTAACGCCAATGATCCTCCTCGGCTCCTTTTGGTTAAACATTTGTTATCGGAGAAAAAAAATAAACATACGCTCAGAATCTAAAATATGTATTTTTTTTTATATAAATTAACAAATATTCAAATTAGACATCTATATTTAAAACATTTTTAATTCTCTTTAATATTATTAATCGAATATTTCGTTAAAATCGCCTAAGCATTCAAAGATCCCATTTTGTTACTTTATTCGTATTAAAAAATTTTTTCTAAACTACTAAATTTTTCGGTTATATTCGAATAAGTATTGTGAAAACATTTTAACTATATTTTTATTCAAACTTATAGTTTTTATATGATTATTATTATTTTATTTTTGTTCAAAAATATTGCACTAATTTGTTAAATATTTTAAGCTGCATATAAAAAACTATTATTTTTTGAATTTTCATTATAGGTAACCGAGGTCAATTATATAATAAGCTAAGTAATATCAATTAAATCAAAAATGAGGTCAATACGTATAAATAAATGTATGCGACGAATGAAATTGCATTATTTTCTTTATTTGGGTGGTAAGTATAAAATATTTATCAATAGACTTTATCATAATTTTGACATGTTGGAAATATATGAAAATACTATGATAATACCTATGTACAAATCAAATAATTAATCATTTTTTGTAGCTAATTAGTAATTATTATCATCCGCCTCCAAATTATTCCAAAAGACTAAAAAAGTTTTGCTAATTTTGTATGTTTTATATTTAATTAACTAGGGAATAGTATATTTTATATTGTTAACCTATGAATCTCATGCCTTAAACTTATAAATTAATCATAAAAATTGGAAAATAATTTTAAAAGAGAACTATATATTGGGAAGTTATGTTCGTAGATAGGACGTAAATAATAAAATCCAGAATGTTGTAAATTTTGATGTTTATAAAATCATCCAAAGTCGATTTGATGATATGAAAATATATAGATAGAATGGGGTGATTATGTTGATAGATATCAGATTACTAAATTATTACTCCAAGTTTAATTTATTATATCTGTTCATACAAATTATGAAGAATCTTAAATGTCATGTACTTTTTATATTATGCTTTTTAAATTATTTTACACAATGCGTGGGGTTATTTTAATACCACTATTTTAATGAAATTGTGATACTGAAACCACTTAATACCTCTCAATCTAATCTCCATGTTAAATTTGATCAATGACATTGAATATTTTTATATAATATTCAGGTATAAAAAGTATCTAATCATAAATTGACGTATAAAATTCAAATGTTAATTAAATTACTCAATTTTATGGGTCTACATACTTGAAAATAAAACAAGCAATAATAAAATAACGTATAGTAGGTATTCCATATAAAATTATCAAAGGTTTAATAAATTTGGTGTTTTAAATTTTAGATTTTTTTCAAACTTTTATCATTTAGTATTTAATTAAAGTAGATAATAATAATTTTTTCTTCTTACCTTCAACAGTGGTAAGTGTGTTAAAAAAATATTTATATTGTCAAAAATCGTATCCCCGAAATAAATAAAGATTAAAATTTGAAACTTGATTAAAATACTAAATATGTATTAAACTTATTATGACTCTTTGGAAAATTTAGCTAAAAAATATTAAGGTTGTGAAAAATGAAGGGAAATTGTTAAATGTTTACACTATTTATTCAATAATTGTATTTACAATACTATTTAATAAATCATATAATTATGTAAAATATTAATATAATATAAGTAATTAATAAACTATCTAAAAAATATTTTAGTTTTTAATTTTTTAATAAGAATATTTGTTTGGGAGCCCCAAATATGTAAAATGGTTAATGCGATAATTTTAGACGGTCATAACTCAGATAAACCCCCAAAAAATATCCAAAATTGTACCTATAGCATGTAGAAAATACTATTAGGTATACTAAACAATATAATAAAATATCAGAGATGTGTTTTACCTCAATTATGTATTTTATTGGATGGTATGGTAAAAGCAAAATTGTATATTTATTTTATCTCGGGAAGTACCTATAAATAATTTTTGTGAAATTTTTTCAGAAAGTTATTTATATAGATTTAAAATATGAAAAAATATAGAATTGAATATACAAATAACTTTCTCAAAAAATTATTTATATTTCTCGAGATATATTTAGCCCAGGTTACCTAACAAAAAATTACCTGTATAGTAATCTTAATAATTTTTTTTATTTTAAAATGTAATTTATATATAATTATATCTCATAATTTAGATAAAACGTATTTAGGATATTTTATTATGTGGTTAAGTACACAATTTAGTATTTTATATATTCTATAAAATGTTGGCATTTTTTTGTTTAGGCCCATCAGAGTCAAACTTATTTTGCATATATTTTATGGATTTATATGGCCAATAGCCATGCATTTGGAGTTTTGAAATAAAATAAGTTCTTATTAAAGAATATTAAAGCCCAAAATATTTTTTATTATCTAATTACTACTACTACCAGCTATAAAGCTATTTTACATAATTATATGTTTTAATAAATTGTATATTAAAAGAAAATTTTGAATTAATAGTTTAAATAAAAAAAATGTCGACCAATTTTTCACGGTCCTAATAAATTTTCATTAAGATTTAAAAAAAAGTTATAATAAGTATATTTAGTATTTGGACTATACTTGTATTTCGAGTTTTCAAGTTTAATTTTAATTTTTTTTTTCGAAGAAAAAATTTTTAAATTGTGTACTTTTATGATATAAATATACTTTTAACATCTTACCAAGGTAAGAAGGAAAAATTATTATCATCTGCTTGAGTCAAATATTAAATGGTAAATGTTTGAAAAAATCTAAAATTATCAAACACCAAATTTATTAAAAATTTGATGATTTTATATGGAATATCTATTATGTTATTTTATTAGTGTTTATTTTATTTTCAAGTACATAAAATTGAGTAATTTAAATACCACGAAGAGGTCGAAAATAAGAGGGAAATATTATTTTTATCTGCTTGAGTTAAATATTAAATGATAAAAGTTTGGCAAAATCAAAAATTATCGTGTACCAAATTTATTAACTTAATAATATTAGGTATATGGAATGACCAATGTTTAATTATAAAATATTTATTAATAATGATGTTAGATAAAATAATGTAAATGATAAATGATAAAGGTGATAGGTAAGTTGAATTTATCAAAATACGTTTTTGTCAACGGATTAATATTTTTAGATCATGTTTGTTTATAATGTTGAAAAAATGTGTATAGGTAATTATGAGCAGTTTAGCCAAAAAATATTTATAAAAAAAATAATTTCAATGAAATTAAGCTCACCCATCCTTCTCATTATTACAAAGGCACTCCATTATAATGTTAGGTTATAATTTTCATATGGTTTTTAATTTGATAAGAATATATATTAACTTATATTTAACTTTCTTAGTAATTATGACTCAATATAGTTAAAAGCCGTTTGACGTTTATGTATATATATAATATATATATGTGTGTGTGTGTGTGTGTGTAATATGTTATACAGTGTATTATAATAAACATTTAATGATAACGAAAAAAAAGTAATGTAAGCGTAATAAAAAAAAAAAAAAAAACAATGTATAATGAATATGATAATATTGTGATACCAATTAAATCTGTTAAAAAAAGGCAATGATAGCGTGGTCTCGTGTTCTCTCTCTTTTCTACGAATCTAGTAGTTAAAGTATGATTCGTGTAACATAATATAACATGTACTATCTATATCTACTACATATATCTATAAATTATATTGAACACATTTGATGTTATTCTATGCAGGTGTTGCTGGCGTTCAAGGATTTTTGCCCACAATTGCAAAACAACTGGGTTATTCACCTATAATAGTCGGTTCTTTTTACACATACTTATGTATATTATCATTATTGGTCAAACCCATTTGTGGCATTATCGTTGATAAATTTCCCGTGAAAAGAACTATGTTTTTAACATTTGTTTTGTCATGTGGAATTTCCGCATTTGCATTAAACTTTATCAATAGATTACCCACAGAAGCTGTTATACACTTAAGCTGTGACACTGTAACAACAGAATTGAATGTTTGTTCTAACGACGATAAATTGCAGTTGTCTCAATGTGATGATGGCTTCTCTAAGCACTTAAAAAATAATGTCAATCCTATTAAATGTCAAGTACGTTCCATATTGGTAATATTTAATTGAAATAGATTAAACGGTTTTAACATAGCATTGTAGTTATAATTTTATTATACGAGTAAAATGTATAATGTATATTTATACGGCAATCACTATTTTATATTCATTACGATATGCATAAAAGTAATAATGATATTTTTTTAATAATTATTATAATTTATGTTACATGTAAAGTAAATACGTAATAATTATAGCTAAACAATTTTGATTATTTATTTAATTAATTTAAACAATACAATATAATAATAGCATGAATATAAGAAATAGTATTGACATTTTAAGATGTTACAAAAATAATAAATTAAACTAACTGTATGTTTCTTAATTAATCTAAATATTTTATTAATGAAATAATCACTTTTGTGATCACAAAATATTTAAAGGATTATCATTTTGGAGAAACGATAAATAATGTTATAAAACACAAAATAACTAATCATCAGATTATACTTATCACAGTATAGTCTATAGATATGCTAACCGATTACTAAACAAGTTGAGAGATAAAAGCTGATACATCGAGATTTTGAGATTTAAAAAGTAATATTCACACTATCGATTCCACTACAGATTTATTTTTGAAATATGGGTATTTTACTAAAAAATTGATTCTACACAAACCTTTAATAATATCATTTTTACCTACTACTTTTTGCGTTCGTAGAAATATATGTATATATATTACATTTTTACTGAAGTTTAAGGACATTAATACACTGAGCCTAGGTATGCGAATAATAATTAGTTCACATTTGTTTTCATGAAATAAAAACACATTTCTATGAAGGTCATTGAACGTGTATGAAAATTGTTTTAAAACAATTTTGTGATCATGCTGTAATCAACAACAGTGTACATGTGAAATAACTTTGTACTGATACTTGACCTAACTATTCAATTTTTAATTTTTTTTTAATGTGCCATTAAAATTGCCTATATGAAACCCCTTAAAAATCTCTGCTATATTAATAAATCTCTATACTATAATTCAGTGTGATCCAACTTGTGGCCCTCGATAACTTATTTTGGCCCTCCAAAATAATGGTAAAGGAAAGTTGGTACAGTCTATATTGTATTTTATATAAATTATAGTACATGTAAAGTATAAGTTAGAAAGTCTTCAACCTATTTAGATTTATGGCATTTTAAAGTATTTTCTAAAAATCCGGAAGCACCCTATATTAGTATATCGTGTATTTATATTTTATAATTTCGGTTTTCTTTAGCTAGGTATAACTAAACATAATATACATAACATATTACATTATACACACACGCTATCTTTCGTAATATAATTTTTTTTATCATGAGAGTATATAAATTTTGTATGATCAATTTTTAATAAAGTCATTGTTAGTCGAGTTAAAAACAGTAAATTTCGGAAAATTCAAAGTCTTATAACATAACTTATAATAATTTTATCGAAAATCCCCCATAAAACAATTTATATTATATTTTACGGTATTTACATTTATATAGAAATTTAAATTCATTCATTTTTCAGAAACGTGTATTTCCTGAAACATGTTTTGCTTCGTTTTCAATAATTATTTATTTACTGATTTAGGACTATTTTTAAATTACTTCTGAAATAAATGTAATGTTTAAAATGTTTAAATTGTGAGATTTTAATTTTTCTTAAATTTTTTTTAAAATATAGTCAATATAAAACCCTAATAACAAATGTTGTAGTGTCCTCTTAAATTCCTATATTTATTAGAAAATTCATTGTGTTATAATATTATTTATTTATTTATTTATATTGAATACGGGGAAGTCCATTACATTGTATAGTTTAACACAAAAATTAAAAAGAAACATTACAAATAATTAAGAATAAACAGACAAAAATGAACACTAAGAGCTAAGGAATAGTGGGTCCTTATTGGCCAGTTTCATCATATGGACAATAGGATAATTAGTTAAATAATTACTGCGGCAAAAAGGAATACGGAAAGGGAAGGTGTACCTGAAACAGAAAGTTGGAACTCTGAAATTAACTTTAGATAGGAGGGCAGAGGTATCGACTTCACCATTAATAAGTTTAGAAAGAAACGTTAGATTACCCTGTTTCCTCCTATCACACTGGGTAGACAAACAAAGACGATGCAACACAGGTTCATATTCATGAGGTGCGCACTCAATGTGTAATGCGAAAGCGGCAAATTTCAAAAATTTACACTGAACTCTTTCCAGCTGACAACTACCATCAAGTGTGCAAGTGTGTATGGATCCCAAATAATTAAACCATACTCCAAAACAGACCGGACGAAAGTGCAATATAAGGTCTTAAGAGAACTGGACAATTTAAAGTCAGCCGAAATTCTCTTAATAAATCCGAGAAGCTTCAATGCCTTGCATATAACTTTCTCGATATGACTGAAAAGTAAGAGACCGATCAAAAGTAATACCAAGGTCCATAACACAATCACCTGAGTATTTTAGAGCAAAATCGGTACCTAACAGAGAATTTAAACATAATATGCTCGCAGGAACGAGTGTAGGTCATGGTATGACATTTAGGGATACTAAGCTCCAAGCCGAGTCCCCGAGCCCAACGAGCGACAGAATTAAGATCATATTGTAACAGTTCACAATCATCAGTGGAGCAAACACGGAGAAATAGCTTAATATCATCAGCAAAAATAAGTAGTTCACAGTGCTTTTCTACATTTTTGATACCATTAACAAATAGTGCAAATAGAACGGGAGATAGATGTACTCCTTGAAGTACACCAGAGGTTACATTGACTGGGCTGGAACAAAAACCTAGTAATCTTGACAAGCTGTTTACTCTCAGACAAATAGGAACGGAACCAAGATAATAGAAGCTCATCGAACCCTAGATTTAACAAAACTTTCAACAAAGCACTGTGGTTCACCCAGTCAAAGACCTTAGCGAAGTCTAAATACATGGAATCTATTTAAGTTTCATAATAAAAATAAGTTTTTATAAAATAATTTATTTTTTCTTTATCGGCCACCATTTTAACTTTAAATTTTAATGTATAAATTGACCAGCAAACTAAAAAAGTTTCAAATATATTGCAGTATAGTTTATAAGTACAACAAATATTATTTTGAATACCTATTTTAATAATTTTTTGAATTTTAGTTATTTCCCAAAATGTGTACATACATAGGTACTATTTTGTTAAGCTTTTACTATATATGTAAGTTAAAATAATATTATTTTAAAGAATTTTATTATTAATAATGATTGTTTACCGTATAATAAATAATTGATTTAATATATTGAAAAAATTATTTTATTTCTAGTATAATATTTATAATAATGTATAATGCAATATAAACTATATGTTTATAGGACTATTTTATTTTATTTTTTAGTTATATTGCCGACAAAATAAATTGTTTTGGGAGGAAATCTGTAAATCATGGAGTTTGGATGATTACTGTACAGCTTCTGTAAATAAAATGTTTGAAATTAATGAACTTGCACATTATCTAAATGTATCTTTGTCCATAAATATAACGGATCAGGTAACATAATAACTTTTAAGTTTAATCACACGGTACTAAATTTCATTGCATGATAATCTAATATCTATAGAGTTTTAGTAACGTTCCACTTATAGTTTCACACTTCTATCACAAAAATTAGTATACTATGTTAAAAACAATTATTTGTATCACTTATTGAAATTTTTTATTTTTTTATGTAAAAAAATCCATTTTTATTATTATTATAAAATTATAACAAAGTAGTATTTTATATTTAACACAATAAAATAGAGACTGTAGTGAATTTGTTAAATTACAGTAATAAATTGTTAAAAATCAGTTAAAAATCTAAAATGAATTATTAAAACATAAAAACGACAAAGCGATAAAAATAATTTTGTTAAATATTTTGAGAAATTTAAATTCGGTGTGTAACTTGCCTTTTTTTTTAAATACATACCTAAATATTTTATACTTTGAATTATACACCATCATTTATTATTATAGGTAAAAGGAAATATTGTGTTTTTAGTAAAATCAGTAAAAACCGAAAATTCGAACATCTTATTGCCTATTTGTCAACGACGAGTGACTACTCGGTGTGAAATAGTCTGTCCCGATGATGACGTCATAATGGGATTAGCTACTGTTTCAAAATTCGAAGGAAGTATATTTAATGTACATCAGTTCTGGGGATTCGCCATTGTAATGACTGTATTTTGGATTAGTCAAGCAATTACTTGGAGTCTACAAGACCCCATTTGTTTTGATCTTTTAGGTAATTCAAGCATTTCATAGATAAATTATTTTTTATTTTACCCAACGAAAAAGTTAGTTATGATATTATTGTAATCATAGTATTTGATTCGATATTATACATGGTATCCTACGAGGTTTATTATCACTTGAAAAATTTTATCAGTTATTAAATCATAAATCAATTAGATATAAGGTGATAACTTATTATCCTGGAATCTGGATAATAATTTTATGATATTATAGGTTTAATATGACTATGCTACTTTTGTTTAAATATAGTAAATTAAATTACAAGGCCCAATAAATTCTTGTAGTTAGAAAAAGAACAGAATAAATAAAAATCAACTATAAGAGATATTAGAATAAGTATATATGGCTTAAGTTAAGTTTATCACCCCGTCATGAATTTCAATTTTTTTTAATGGATAGTGCGGGTATTTTTGATCCTGATTTGAAATATGTAAAAATAAAATTTTTAAAAAGTTATTGAGATTTTAATTAATTTAATATTATCTGAAACGACAACATTTTTTATACAAAATCGCAACGTAAAATATGTTGTTTTAAATATTACAAAATTATTTAAAATCGTTATAATTTTTTTAATCATTTTCTCCAGCAATTTTATTTTTACTTATTTGGAATTAGTAGGTTAGGTATCATAAATATTATCTATTGAAAAAAAAAAAAATTTGAAATTCGTGACTGGAGTGGTAAACTTGACTTGTTCCGTAAATCCTTATAGAACTTTATCTCTGTACTCACATACATTTTGTTGTGTAATATTTTTCAACTGATATTTAAAAAAAACAACTGAAATAAATATGATTAATTTAATATAATTATAAACGAAATGTTTAATAAAACTGTGTTACTTAGGCGATAAACCCGAAGATTTTGGTAAGCAAAGATGTTGGGGATCTATTAGTTGGGGACTTTTCTCAATATTCGGTGGAGCACTTGTTGATTATTTTAGTGATGGCAGTTTGTACAAAAACTATACTCCAATTTACTATCTGTGTCTAATAGTTATACTATGTGATTTTGCGTTAGCATCCAAAATTAATGTAAGTTTATTGTTAAATTTTAGGAACATATAAACTAATACTTATACTTATTCAATTATAGTAAATACCGTTCATGAATAATTGTATTACATTTTCATATAAATTGTAGATAACTGAGACGGTCGGGTCTAAGAATACGTTTTCAGACGTATTCAAATTACTAACCAACTTGAATGTCATAATCTATTTTGTATGGATCATAGTGTTGGGTATGTGTACATCGATGCCGTGGAATTATCTCTCTTGGTAAGATAGCAATAATTATACCTATTATTCCTAACTTGACTGTAAAAATTATAAAATTACATTTTTGTCACATAAATTATTTAAAATTTTCTGTATTGCAATTATTATACGAGTATTCTTAGATAATGAATAAAAATTATTTATGTTCCATAACATTTTAATCAGTTTCATATATTAACAAATTTTAATTATAATAATGGACGAGTACATAATACCTATGTATTGGCTTAGTCAGTGGATCATATTAACAAAATTGCATTTTTTTTAGGAAAGTTCGAAATCAAAATATGATTTTAAGATGATGTATTTTGATATGATGGTATACGTTTATTGGTGTAGAATGAGTCGATCAGGAGTTTGAAATAAAGAGCTATTTTGATAGAAAATTGGTTCTGTTTAGTACTTTAAAGAGGTCATTTTTCAATTTATCCAGTAGTTTCCTTAAGTGTAAAGAAAAACTACATTCAGTAATGGATGCAGGGAAAATAACAAATAAATTTGTCATGGTCACCTATTTATTATTTTATTTTTTAACAATATTATACCAAACTTGGCTAAGAATTGTCTTTCGAATTCAATGATTTATCTTTGCATTGAAAAACCAATCCGAGGACAATGGACCAATTTCACCATCTCTATCTGGATCACTCTGTGTTAATTGATTTTGTATAAAACTTATAAACATTTAGGGATATGTTATATACGATAATCATTTTATGGTCTAATAATCTTAGTTATGTCATTTTTACACATTTTCAGTATGAAAAATGATGGTTAATAATGTAAAATTTAAAATAAAAATAGATGTTTTTTGGCTCATCTCTCTGGTTTTTATAATTTTAGGTATGTTAAAATAATATTGCGTGTATTAGGTTTTTAGAAAGCAAAAAATTCAGCGAGTAAAGCTAAATTAGAGATATATGATGAGTTGTATGAGAGATTATGAACAACAGAAGGGGAAAAATAAGTGTAAAAGCTAGCTAATGGAAAAGAAAAGCAATCCAGGGATTTAAAAAATGTATGTTGTATGAAATATGATGTTAGGAGTGTGTATAAAAACAGATCGAAATAATATTTTAAAGAGTTATTAAATGAAAAAAATCCTAGAGACAGTAGGTACATCGAGTTGAGTAGAATTTGGGTATCATGGATTTGACAAGGAATAAACAAGTGTAGAGGGCAGTTATAAAAATAAAAATTAAGAAAACGGTGGGACCGGATGGTTTAATAGTAGAAATATAGAAAGCATTAGGTAGTTATCTATAAAGTGGTTAATAATGTTATTTAATAAAATACTAATTGAAGGGAAAATTTTTGAAGCTTTGAGGAAGAGTTGTATGGTCATTTGTTAGGAGAAATCAGTTTGGGTTTATGCTTGAGAGGTCAACAAAGGCCACAAAAATATTTTGTGTAAGACAGATTATAGAGTTTTACAAAGAAAGGAAAAGGAAATTGTGTATGATGTTTATTGATCTAGAGAAGGCTTATGATAAGGTTCCTAGTGAGATCTTGAAGTGGAAATTAATGAAGAAAGAATTATCAAAGGTGTATGTGAACATAATTTAAGACATGTATAAAGAAGCGAGTACAAAAGTGAGGAGTACGTGTGGAGAAATTGAGGATTTTAGGGTCACAGTGAGAGTGCACCAGTAATTAGCTTTGATTTCTTACTTATTTTCCTTGGTAATGGATGAAATAATAAATTATATACAAAGTGAGGTACTATGGTGTATGAAGTTTGCAGGTGATATAGTGTAGGTTAGTGAAAGTCTTGAGGAAGTGATCGGTAAACTGAAAGAGTGGAGAAAAGCTCTCGATGGGAAAGGATTAAGGATTAGTAGGGGTAAAACAGAATGTATAGGGTATGATTTTAGAGAAAGGAAACACAGGCAAAATAAGGAAAGGTAAGTAATAAAGTTGAGTGGAGATGTAGTGGGTGAGGTTAGGAGGTTCAAGTATTTAGGATCGGTTTTACAGATGAATGGAGGTTATTAGGAAGATAAGAAATATAGGATTAAGTATAAGTGGATAAAGTGGAAAGAAGTGTCAGGTATTTTGTAGATAGGAGAATCTCAATTAGATTAAAATGTAAATTTTATAAGACAGTATTCAAACCTGCAATGATGTATGCATTGGTGTGTTGGGCAGTGGATAGGAAGATAGAACAGATAATAAGTGTGGCAGAGATAAGATTGTTAAGATAGATGAGTGGAGTGATAAGAGTGGACAAAATAAGAAATTAATACATACGGGGTGGTATAGGAGTGCCTTCAATAGTGAAAAAATGAGAGACAATAAATTGAGAGGGCTAGGGTGTGTTTTAAGGACGAAGGAGGCATATACAGTAAAAGTAGTAAATGGAATTTATGTTGAATGAAAGAGGGGAAGAGGAAGACAAAAATGAGGTAGTGGGATGTAATAGAGGGTTATATGAGGTGGGTGGGTGTGGGTGAGAAGGATACGAGAGATCGAGTTCTATGAAAGTGGAGAATTAGGGTAGCTGATCCCAAATAGTTGTGAGATAAGCGAAAAAGAAGAAGAAGATTAGGTACTTGAAATAATTGTATAAATTAAGTGTTAATTTATTTCACTTATATTTCAGGTATATGGAAGACATTACATTGAAGTACCACATTGATAAACAACCGTGGATAAAAACTTTACAAGGCTTAGCTGTAGGAATTCAATGTATCCTCGGCGAAATGCCATTTTTATTTTTTTCCGGTTGGATTATAAAACGTCTTGGTTACTGTTATTGCATGTCTTTAGGTCTATTTGTTTTCTTTGTTAGATTTTATCTGTACTCTGTAATAACTAATCCTATTTGGATATTACCTGTTGAAATAACAAACGGAATTACATTCGGATTATGCCATGCCGTACTGATAGCGTATGCAAGAATTATCTCTCCTCCGAATTCTGTCACTACGGTTATTGGATTTGCTGGAGCACTTTTTGAAGGCGTTGGTAAGTGTACTTTTTATACAACAATTTTGTTGCACTTATATTATACACTATGATAGGTATTTATTTTATTGAATGTTTGAATTATAAAAAAATAATATAAATAACTTAATGTGTAAGAATCCAATAATTTTACAGAAGTAAAAATGATTAAATTTTTCGAGGCGTTTTGAGGTTTAACCAAGGTTTTAAGTAAGTTTGAATTTAGATTATTGGGTTTACACGGATTTTGAAATTATATAGTTTATAAATATTTTTTTAGTCTGTATAAATTTTTTTGGGTAAATGAGTCAAACAGTCATTTTGGAATATAAAGCTTTTTTAACAGATAGTCAATTATATAGTTGATAGTTTAAAGACGTAATTTTTAGATTTTTCTAATAGTTTTATTATGTGTAAAGGAAAACTATATTTTTTAACAATTAGTTAATCAAATATTATAGATAGGAAAGCCAGATTGAATGATTAATGATATAGAAAGAAAATTAACAGTGAGAAACCAAGAATTAAGTACAAGTTTAATATTAGGAAAGGAATAACAATGTTGAGAAAGTAGTAAAAAATAATATACGTATTACCCCTATATATTTATATTATAAAAAAATAATATAACAAAATTCACAATCGAATTCGTCCGAGAGAAGTGTTAATGTAAACACGTATATTATTTACAAAGATCACATGATTTATTTGAGAATATTCTTATATAATCGTTATTTTTGATAATATTACTTTATATGTACAATTACTAATATATTACTATTTGTTTAAAATATATACTCGTTTATTATATATTTATAAAAATTTTCTGAAAGTATTTAAATAATTTTACTCAAGTATACTTATATTGAAATATAAATACTTTAAAAGTGTATTCAAATTAAAGTAGGTATTGAAATATTTAATATATTTATTAACCTTTCATTTCGACTAATATAGTATTTATTTAAATCATTTTCAGGTTTTTCCATGGGTGGATTTATGGGTGGATACTTTTACGAATCATACGGTGGAGCATGGACATTTAAATTATTTTCTTATTGCTCATTATTAATGTGTATTATTCATGTCATACTAACAAAGTTCAGTAAATTTAATAAACATGAACTAGCAAGTCATCACTAAAAATTTCATCTATTTTGTCAAATATAACCAATTTTATATCAATTTTTTGTATAGGTAAATTTTAACGAAAATAATGTGTTTTTGATAAAAAAATAAAATTGTCTACTTATATATTAACTGTATCTCAGAGTAACAACTATAGAATATTAATACTATTTGATTTTTAGAAAATCAGTTTGAACATTGTATTTTTACAATTAAATTTAAGTAATTTTCAAACTACATGTATTTATTAGTTGGTAATATTTTAAGGGTTCATTTGAATTTACTCTTACATAATTAATAATTAATATTAATATATAGGTACATACAATTTTTAAAATAAAATAAATTCTATATACGGTTAAACACTCTAATATTGGTTGTTCTATTTTTTTTAAAATCACAATAATTATAATTTATACTTAACTATAGGTACTGATCTATAAAATATTTTTTAATATAATATTTAGCTTAAAGGCATGTTTGTATTTTATTCAAAACCATAAATACTTAAATTAAGATTATAATGATGTATTATTAATTATGTTGGATAAAATATTTTGAATATTGTAAATTAGTATTAAGAAGTGATTATTGTACCTACTGTATTTTTTAAAATGTATAATACAATTTAAGTTATGAATTGCATAATAATTTGTGTATGTAAATATATATTTAATGTATATAACCTACTTATATAATAATATTAGTATTTTATTTTATTTTATACATGTAAAATTAAAACTTGTTTTCCGATACCTAAGTCTTTTTAGAGATCAAATCTTTAAAATATTCATGATATAAATGTCTGCGCATCGAGTTAAACTTAGATTTTAAATTAAAATTTAATTTTTCTATATTATTACGTTGCATGTTTTGCTTTTTATACGCATATTTGGACACACTTTAGATAAAATCCATGCATTTTTTTTTTCAGTTAAGTGTATTTCATATTATTTTCGTATGGAAATTGAAGAGATAAAAATTTTAGATAAACTTGGTAGCAATCTACCTATGACGAATGATTTGAATAAACAGCAAATAGTATTTCTGTGGGTATTTTGGGTATTTCTGTATTATTAATACAAAGAGCATACTAATATAATATAAAATAAATATCTATTTAACTAAGTATTGACTTATTAAACTGTAAATAATCCTAAGACAAGAACAAATCATTTAAAAATATATTTTGATTACATTAGTTATTATTACATTTACATATAGTTCAACTGGTAGTTGCACACAAAATACATAACATAAATTAAGTAGCCCTTTAACGTAAGTAAATATATCTCCATTAAGTGACTGATTTATGTGAACTCTGGAATCTGCAAGTATTTATATTTCGATGTATATGTATGATGAATTTACTCACTAGGCATATACTTATATTCTAATTTCTAATAATTTGGTGATTTTTATTTTCCCCAAAAATCAGGCATATTTTTAAATTTCATGTGATACTATGGATAAAATATTTCATATTTTAACTAAAAAATGTCGATTTAAACCCTTCAGAAATATTTTAAAAATCATTATAAATTTAAAAAAAAATTAGAACTAAATTTTAAATTTAATATTATCTAATACTAAACAGTATACCATGGTAAACTCAAAATTGTCTTTCACGTATATCATGTGATTATATAATTTTAAATTAAAATACGACACTATCTTGCACTCGGGATAACATTCCTCAAACATGTCCTACATACTAGTCCACCCAAAACAGTGACCCGTCAACGTATAAATAATACCGTTTTTCTCTCTCTTTACGTTGATAATTATTCTACACAATTTTCTATTGAATTATATTGTTTAATCTTGCATTTAAAAATAAATAAATAATTAAAATGTAATATTAATAACATAAAATAAATATAAAATATAAATTTAAACCAGACAATGAAAACCCTATGCCAATACGTACATAATTTAATATGTAGGTATATAAAAACATTTCATAACACGAGAGTGACCAAGGAACCTTATCTAAAAGACTAAACCTTGATTATTTTATCAAATTCTCATATTGAATAATATTAGTAAAAAATTCAGCGGTACAGTTTAATTCATTGACTTGTTAGTTTGTGTGAAATCATTTTGATTTATAGCTGTATGTTAAATGGAAAAAGATACGATGAACATATGCTTTAATAATTATCGTGTTTTTAAATATAAACATTAATTTTAAACCCCATCAATTTTAAGTACAATACTAGTTCTGAAAACTAAACAAACTATATGTAAGTAAACATTAAATTATGATTAAATATGATGTGTTTTCGGTGTATTTATTTTTTTGAAATAGTTTCAGTGTACCTATTTTTTATACCATTATTATTATACCATTTTTTAACGTAAAGTGAATAATAATGTTATCGATTTCAATAATGAAGAGAATTGATTTTAAATTAACGATTTTATATTGTAAAAATGTAAAGTATATTCGAGAACTAATTTATATAGGTTCTCAATATTATGATAGAGTAGTTTTGTACAATTTATTTAATTTAATTCATTCAAATAAAAGTGTTTTAATACTGTTTTGTATTTGAAAAATATTGTAAGTACTATAAAAAATTCAAATTCGAATTGTATTTTGAGTACGATGTTTATATTTTAATAATTTTATTCAAATACTTTCTCAGACAAATATTTGGAAATGAAAAAATGTTATATTAGATAGGTACCTAAGTAATTTTACTAGTCCAACAAGGTTTCCAAGATCTAACTTAGTTATCTGTATCAATAAATTATCAGACATTGTCTCTTTACAGTATAAAGTAATATTAGAACAAACAGTATATTTTTTAACTCATTAAAAAAAAATGTATTCTTAAATTATTTGAATACTTTGCAAATTATTTAAAACAAAAATACATTCTCATGGTTTTTGAAAAGTGTCCGAATAAGTTTTATGATTAACTATTTAGTTAAGTTTTTTTAGTTCGAATATATATTCAGAATATAAAATATAAGTAGTATTTCCAATTTTTATTTTGACAAAACCGTGTTTTTATGTATTTTTTTTTTTTTTTTTTGTTGTATTTTCGTACGCATTTAAAAACCATTGGGAAAATAAAAAAATCGATTTTCAAAAAATAGGTAGTCATAATTAAGAAACTACATAAAAAAAAAAAATATATATATATATATGAGAAAATTTTCTGTGTTTCTAGTATCGTCATTTTTTTAATAGTAAACATAGATCTTATATTATATTATTAGTAAAAAATGAAAAAATAAATTAAATATATAATTAGATAATTTCATAGTTTCTTAATTATAACTACAACCTGAGAACACTTAATTATTGTAAAATGGGGTTTTTGGTAAAATAACGCATGTCAATAGTCTAAATTATTTGTGGTAATTTTGTTTTTACTTTTTTGGTGTATAATTTGTTAGTACATATATTTATTAGGTACTTTATATACTTTATTTAGTTTTTTAATATATTTTGTTTACAGATTAGGTTTTTTTTAAATATTGATTATTAGTTTATATTGGATTCTAGTCCTTAACATTTTAGTATTTTTTTTTTAGTGTTTTAGTTCCAGAATAGGTTTTATTTATTTACAAAATATATAACATGGAATATTTCTAATTATATTACAAGAAAGTTTATATTCAAACAACTATCTAACTGAAAGAAACGTCTAAAATCTAAGTTTTCATACGGTTATCAAAAATATAATATTACGGCTTAAGTTTCCGGTTTCTAAATAGGTTTTATAAATTTATTGTGTTGATTATTGTTATATAGGATTCAAAAACGGTTACAATCTAGGTTACATTATTATAAACAGTTTTTAATAAGTTTGAAAATTTTTTTTTTAGAATTTACTCACTCTGATAAAATATATATAAAATAAATTTTCTTATACACCGTGACAAATGTAAAATAAACATTTTATTTTTTTGTATATTTATTATATTATATTAAATACGACGCATTCTCAATAACTGTTTATAAAATTGATATTATTTAACAAAAATTATGAGTTTAATATATATACATAGTGTGTTATTATTTTCAGATAGATTTCAGATACATTTGAATAAATTATAGAAAAACATGATGATGTGGATGTCTCTAATACGTATAAACAAAAAATTAATACCAATGAAAATGCATTACTTCCTTTACTCAGGATGTAAGTATAAGAAAAAAATAATAATTAGATAGAATGAATAATAATTTAAAGTTGCTAGGTATCATTATACAATAATTTTATATAGATAATATAGATAATTGATATGTTGAAAATGAATTATAGTATATCAACATTTTTTAGCCCATCTGTCAAGCATTTTATATAAATAGTAATCTATAACTGAAGATGAGATATACATTGTAGAATTTTTGTAGAATAATTATTTTGCCAGACACCAAAAATAAGGTGAGAATTTAAACTATAATTGTACGTCAGCTTTTCAAATTTTATTTGTAATTATAGATTATAAAAATTTTAAAAATATGATTTGTTTATACTTTTTAACAGTTTATATTAGAACATCGTAAAATTAATTAATCATAAAATTCGATTAGCGTACGATTATAGTAAAAATGATGTTCTCATATTTCTATTTGTACCAAAATTGTTGATCTACGATAATTATAGAATATGTACCTACTATTGGAAATGCAAAAACACGTTTTTTAATAAATATTATGATTACGCTATAATGAAAAATGGTATAATGACATAAATCAACTTTTAAATTACATTTTAAATGTATTTAATTTGTTTTATTTTCATTTTTCTTAAAATTTCACGAAAATTGCCTATATAAAATCGTATAAAAATCAGGTGTACCGGCTATGTATTAAAACTCGGGCAATTTCTAAATCCATGGAACGATGGAGGTATTAGTATAATAATAATATTACGTTTTTATAACATTTATTTCCATTATTTTGCTATACCTAATTTAAAAATTGATATTTTAGGTACCTATTTAAATTTTCACTAGGTAATATTATATAGATTTTTTGATCATTTTCAGGCTAAATATAAGATTGTATAGAAAAAAAATTTTTTTAACGATTAAGTGTACTCAAAACCCTTATATTTTATGTAGTATTATAATTGATTTATTTATGTAAATTTCTTTGATAATATGTTAATTTTGCAGTAGCTTGTGTTGCTGTGATGCGGTACAGATAACTCGATACTATAGTAAACCTAAATGAATAGGATTTTTAAAGTTTCAAGTGTCTTTAAATTGTTTAGATTTTAACCGTTAATTATTCATAAACTTATATCTTTTTTCATTTTTAAATATTTCATATATAATAATTGAGGAAGGGGTAAAATTTTGGGGTTATATGATATGCGAAAAATCTTAAAAATTTTCGTCAAAAAAAAAAAATAAAATAAAATTTCATAGAATCCGATTGCCGTGTCACCTACCGGGTCCAATAATAATTGTGAATCTAAACCATCCAAACATCCGTCCGGCCCGTGACACGAGAATCGAACGGTGACAGGATAACGAGAAATTGCATTCATTTTTTGATTTTTGGGAAACAGCAAATCGCACAGTGACGAAACGAAAAGATTCAATCCGACCGGTAGAAAAAAAAAAAAAAAAAAAAAAAAAAGAAGCGGTCTAAATGTTTAATTTTCTATTTAATTTGAGTTTATTTTTAATGTTTATTTTCGTGGCAACTTTTTATATTCAAGATTGCATACAGATGATCCATTCGTATAATATTTACATGGGTAAATAAATATAGGTGGTACGCAGGCAGGAAAACAATATACCTATAACGAAGTCTGGCAATAGCAAAGCGTATTTCAACAACCGTGTTATAAATGTGAATTGTTTTTGTGATTTGGGTTTTTTTAATAATTTACTGTAAAAGTAATAAATTATAATATACGTGTATCATACGTTGTTTGTTTTCAGGTATAGCAACGATTCTCAGCTATGGTTCCACTTACGCGAAACAATTGGGATATTCAAAAATCACCGTTGGATATATAATGATGTGTCTATTCATATTATCGATGCTAGTAAAACCAGTCGTGGGAGCCGTTGTCGACAAGTTTCCCGCGAAGAAATATATATTTTTGGTATTCATATTTTTGACCGGCGTTTCGGCCTTCTTTTTAATGTTCGTGCCCAGACTATCTCTCGAAACAGCCACTGAATTGGACTGCGGTCCAACGTCCGCGGTTATAAAAATATATTCCGGCGAGAATAAAAAACTTTCACGCTGTGATAAAATAAGACTTATGGGTGAAAACGGAGAGAGGTTGGTCAGTTGCAAGGTATGTCACATTAAAATACGTATCTCTAAGGAATAGGTAATGATCGGCTTAGGGCTCATTTATAGAATATTAAAGAAAATGCATGTTGTTTTTTATTACACATCGTCCGATCAGTTTTTCGATGAGAATTATTATTAAACTTCGTTTTATTTTAAATTGTTTTAAAACATAAACATTCATTTATTTATGGAATACCGTTTTATGTTTAACACGATTAAATAGTCATCTGACACCAGATCATTACTTAATTATTTTGTCAATGGAATCACTGCATGTATCGTAGCCAGAGGCGGCTCTAACATATTTTAAATTTTTATTCTTTTTTTTTTTTGGGGGGGGGGAGGGCAAAATTTAATCGACAACTTTTTTTGTTGTTGTTTATTTATATTACATAAAAAAATGTAACCTCCTGGGCTTCCTCAAAGCTACCACTGATCGTAACGTTTAATTTAAATATAAGTCATTCACACGTAATTAGTGTTTATTTCAGGGTGTGATTGGGGAGGGGGTTGATGAATAGAAAAATGTACACCTCTCCCTGAGCAACAAACACAACATTATAAAGTTTTTATTAAAAGCACTAGGTATTTCATATTATCTACTTTAGATGATACAATTTTTGGCAACACGACAAATATTAATAACATAAAGTTTGAAATAAAAACACTGTACGCAAAGATTGCTATAGTAGGTTTGGTAATAATAGAGTATATTAACTTTAAACGAATTGTTTTACATAATATAAAAATACTTACATGGTTAAAAAATATGTGATTTTTTTTGTTCGTTTAATTAGAAGATAAAAGGAATACAATTTTTTTCAATATAAAAAATGGCGAGCTTCATTGTTGCTACTAAGATAATATTTTATTGGATTTAATTTTTTTTTTCGCCTGTATCAGAGTTTCGTCCCAAATACAAACATTATGATAAAAGTATACTAATTTCGTGTTTGATATGTACATTTAAAAAAATATATATACATGAATATAGTCGTTTATAAAAAATAATACAATATCATATTATTACATTTGGTTATTTAATATATTTAAATTTCATATACAATTGTCAATTTTAATATACAGAATATAAGTATTAAAAATCAGATGCAGCCTTTTTCCAACAGTTAAAATAATATGGAATTTATTTATTATTTGTCTAATTGCGATTCTAATTTATAATTTTTAGATTAAAGATATTAGAATAAGAATTTTTAGATATACATTTTAGATTAAATAATATAACTTAATAATGTATATTTTGATTTTTGTCTATAACCATCGCATGAATCTTAAATCAAGTTATTAACTTTTAATAACTTAACAGAATTGAATATACTAATAATAATAAAGTTTTCATATTGAGTGTTTGCTATAATTTGTGTACGATTTAAAAACGTACATATTATTATTTATTAGTGATATAATTATATTATAATATTGAATATACTTATTTGTAATTTTAGTAAGAACATAAAGTACATTAATTTTAATTATTTTATTTCAGTTATATTGCAATAATAATGAACAATTATTATTTTCTGAAATGTTAAGGTCTCAGAATAATATGTCAAATGATGATACTTCCCAAAGTAAATTCAATAATAACACTAGTAGTATACAACATGTAGAAATTAAAAATAGCCATTTGACAGTATTCTTGTACTTGAACAATTCTAACATCGAACAGGTAATCAATTTATACCATAAAGCTATATGAATTAATATTATCTAATACGATTAATAATAATTATTTTTAATTTTAATTGGATATCATATATTGTAGAATGGTTCCTACAATTTTCGAGTTAAACACGCTGAAATGAATAATTATAATCGATTAATTTGGCCACATTGCAACAATGTAACAAAGCTACCATGTCAATTGAACTGTTTTAGTAAAACAGTTATGGAATTAGCTACGATACCAAAATCTCAAAATATTATCTTGTTCATGCCCGAATTTTGGCAATTTTTTTCTTTGCTGTGTATATTTTGGGTCAGTCAATCAGCTATATGGACAATACAAGATCCAATTTGTTTTGATATTTTAGGTATCAATTTTTCATTAAAACACAAATCTGTTTAAGTATAATCACAAGAAAATGTACACGTTTGGGGTTTTCTATTTATAGAAGAAAAATCTAGTGATTTTGGAAAACAAAGATGTTGGACGTCCATTGGTTGGGGAACAGTGGCTATGCTCAGCGGTTGGTTAGTAGATTATTTTAGCCACGATGAAGTACAAAAAAACTATACGCCTATATCCTATTTAATCTTATCGTTTATGGTTTTGAATTTAATTTTTGCATCCAATATCAAAGTACGGTATATGTTTGGCGTTTACATATTGACATTAATTTGTTATTAATTTTCGGATTCATAGGTGGTCGAATTTAAAGTATCCGAAGACACGTGCAAAAATGTTATTAAATTATTTACAAAAATCCACGTTATAACTTTTTTTCTATGGATTATATTGTTGGGCGTTTATAGCTCAATGACAATGAGTTATCTTTTTTGGTAAGTTTCTATAATTATATGATCTTTTTTTTATATAAAATTGTCCACATTATAATATACAATTACATCAGGTTACATTAATATTAAATTAGATGGTGTATTACCGTATATCGATAGTTCTAGAATGAAAACAATATATCGTTTTAAAGCAATGTGACCGGAGAGGAAATATATCTTCGTTTATTTTAATGTAAATCGTCAAATTTCTATTATATTTCGATGTTTTCATATAGACTTTAGAATGTTATATTGATAAGGAATCTGATTACGATATTATTGTAGAATATTTATTCCTATAATGTGGTTCAACAAAATTAATAGCCGGTACGTCTTAAATTGCCTTAAATGTTTCAAATATGGACCTAATTGTCACCTTATTTGATAAAATCGTTTCTATTGTAACATTTAAACCACAGAGAAAACCATTTGTAATTTTTATGAAATATGGATAATAGGGATATTTATAGACATTTGCGAAATAGTACTAAATACAGAAAAAAATTACATTATGAAATTTATCATACTGACCTTATAGTCTCAATACAAATATTAGAATATTAGGACTATACATTCAAAATAGTAAATTATGAAAATCTCAAAAAATTACTTTTTAGCAACATTTGAATAAAGGGGTCATTGTCTAGAAAATATTCTCTATTTTTTATTTTGTACAGGTATGTAATCTTTAATTTTAACTCAAACATCATACCTAATTAATATTTTATGTAATGTTTTAATGTCTCTTAATGTTTTAATAGGCCAAATAGGTCGATCTGGTGAAAATCAAGTAATTTTTAAACATTAAACACCTTACGGCTACTAACTGTAATTTTTTCTAAATTTAAGGAAAATTAATTTTAATCCATATTTTTTAAAGTTATATGAATTATTATTATTAGAATTGTATTGAAGTTTGAGCTTCAGCTATAAGTCGTTTGTAATATTATAAATTGCATCCGGGTGGTTTCAAACTATATGGACTATCTAGTCATATAATTTGAGGTACAATATTACAAAGGTCAGAAAGTAGTATTAATGTATTATTTTTCGATATTTGCAGGTATGTAGAAGACGTGGCTTCGGAGTATGAGTGCGGCCAACTAGCGTGGATAAAAACATTGCAAGGTTTTTCGCAAGGTCTTCAAAGCTTCGGCGGTGAAATGCCGATTTTCTTTTGTTCCGGTTGGATAATTAAAAAAATAGGTCACAGGCACTGCATGTCGCTGGTTTTGTTTGGCTTTGCCATTAGATTTTTTTTTTATTCCATCATAACAAATCCGGTTTGGGTATTGTTAATTGAGACTCTAAATGGGATGATGTACGCGTTAGGTCGTGCAGTGATGGTCTCATACTCTAGAATGATTTCACCACCTAGTACAAACCACACGGTATTAGGATTAGTTGGACTATTTGATTGCATTGGTAAGTACCTATACTAAATAATCGATTTTTTTTTTTTAAATTTCAATATAACGTTTTAAATTTTTTTGTAAAATTGCTATCGTTATAGTATAGGTATACTCAGTAAAAAACATGGAAACTAATGTACCTACCTACGGTCTCCTATATTCATAAACGCCTATTCGTGATATAGGTAAGATATTAGAGAGATTCTACGACCTGTAAAACGTTACGAGAACGAGAAACTTGTCGTAAACTGATTCCCGTACACGAGAACAAAAACACCGAAATACAGTTTCTGCGACCCGTATACGAGAAACGTAAACATGTGTTTAATTTTGTTATCACAAAATGTGCTATCATATTTTAATATTATTTAGGGATATTGTTGTTTGGTTGCTATATATTATATTATAATTATAATATTATTACAGAATAGATATATTAAGATATTATTAATATTATTAATATATATAGACATTATTAAATATGGAACAATAATTAAATGAAATCATGCCACTGGCTGAATTTTATGGATTTGAATACTAACTTCTAGAGGCCTACGAATATTTTTTGGAAAAAAATATGTTTGTTCCTCGAAATTTCCCAAATGTTCGGCTCCATCAGGGGACAAATGAATATAAATAATTTAAACGACGAACAATGTCTAGCATATTTTCGATTTGAAAAGGCAGATTTACATAGGATGGTTTGATGTTTGGGTATACCAGAGGACATAAAAAACTAATATAATATTATTTATATGTATAAAAGGCAAAGTTATAATTAATAACCAAAAATATGTGATAAAATATTTTAAAGTGTACCAATATATTAATTTTAATTAATTAAATATTTAATAATTTATTTATTTATTTTGTATTTAACGCCTAGACAGGCAATAGTTCAAAATGTAAACTTAAAAAATGTATACAAGACTAAAGATAGAATATAAATTAATAATAAAAGTTAAAAATAAAAGTTCACTATGAATTTTTGAGGAGATGGAGCATTCTATGGAGAGGGTGGTTATAGCTATAAGAAGTATTGTGGGATGAGACAAGAAATAGAGAATGAGACCTTATGGAGTGGGATGGAACACGGAGATATATGGAAGAGAGTAAGTCAGGAGAATCAAGGGAACCATCAAGGAGAGAGGAAATGAAAGAAATATCAGCAAGTTTACGACGGGAAGCTGAAGTAGGTATGTGGTATATGTGGTAGGTATCAAGGATAGAGCGAATGAGGGAATAATCATGTAGGGGATGATAAATTTTCATTATAAACGCAGCAAAAAATCAGTTCTGTACACTTTCAATACGCAATTTATCGTATGCTATGTACGGATGCCAAATAACCATACCATACAGGTACAAGAAGAGAAAAAGCTAGTGTTCCGTTTAATAAATCCCAAAACTTTTAAAGCTTCACCAATAATAGTGTTTATATAGTAGCTAAAGGAAAGGGTGGGCGTGAGATGGAAATCGATGTCTCTGATGATAGATACACGTTCAAGTAATGGAATAAATACAATATTAATGTGTTAACTATTAATAATTAATAATAATATATAAAATATTATAATAACATATAATTAAACATATACACATATTGTCTATTGGACCATTTTGAAATTGTTTAAGCTTTTGTAAGCAAAAAACTACCCCAAATGTGTATATAAATCATATGACATTTATAAAGTGTGTTTGCCGTTCTCATATACGAGAACGGCAAACACATCCCGGGAATACTGCGCATGCGTACTACTACGGTCACGTGATTTTCTCTTACACGAGAAACAGAATCTCTGATTCTCTGGGTCGCAGAATCTCTCTATAATAGTAAAATTACTGATGTATATTATTGTTGTTTTAAGTTTGAAAGCTTGAAAAAAGTTATTTTCATATAACAATTCTGAGAAAAGTTCGGCATGCTATTAAAAAAATTACATTAAAAATTGGCAACTATGAAAACTTAATATATTATTTTATTAGGTATTTCTTCTGCATTTATAAAATATTTTCGTTATTAAAAGCAGTTTTAGGATTCTAAATACAAGTTTAGACATTGATTATATCCTTGTTGTATCCGTTCATCCGTCTGTTCGTCTGTCCATCCATATAGAGTTACTAGTACATACTATACATAGTTACCAGTTTGTGGAATTGGTTACCAAAAGATAGATATTATTCGTTTTATAATATTTTCATTACAAAGTTACGAGGACGTTTGTTGATTTGGTTACTAGTGGTATAGATATTATACGTTTTGTTTTATAATATATTTCGATTATTGATTAAAATACGGTTAGAAACAGGAATTTAACAAGCTCGCAGTGTGGTCTTTTCTAACTTGTTTCTTTACGCTTAAGAAAAATACTGGGATGAAATTTTTAACCTACCTCCTAGAACCAATTTGCTACCAAAAAGCTCTTTCCTCCAAAACTTCTGCTTGACTCATTCTACCCAAAAATATGTATAAAAAATACATCATGTTAAGTCCAATGCATTCCTCGTTTTGCATAGAATTTAATAAACAATAATTATCATTATCATAAAACCAGGGCCACTCCATCGTTCGATTATTATAGTTATTCGATATTGGTGCCAAAATGGCTAAAATAGTGAAATACGATAGAAAATTAAGTTTTATAATTATTTATTTATGATACAATTTTGAATCCATTTTCGGTGATAATGATATTTCTTGTTTTTTTTTTTAAATTAGTGTGCGGGAAAATGACTTTAATTTTTGAGAATTTTTTTTTAATTAGTGCCACCTTACTTAAAAAGTAATTTCACTACAGTATTATAGTAATTTATATTTTGAGTTACTTTGCTTCCCAGCCAATTATTTATAATATAATAAATAACGTGACACATCAAACATGATTTTTTTCTTTAACGATTAATTTTCTTTTAAGTTAGTTTACTTTTGGATTTTAAAAGTAGTGAGTTATAATTGACATTATTTTTTTTTTCTAAATTCTCACAAAATATTTATAATTTAAGAATTATAAATTATTAAATTATAAATTTATATTTTTAATATAAATTATAAAGGGGACTATACATACTACTTATATATTTATTCATGATAGTATGACCATCCAATTAGTGATTAACCTTCAAGAAATCTATATAATATACAATAATTGTATATTATACAAATTATTGATTAAAATTTATGATTTTAGATTTACAAGGAACGAGATATTACAGAAAACATTATTAATTGGAATTTTTTTTCTATATCTAATAAATAAATAGGAAATTATTTTCAAAAAGATGCGTTACTCTGCAAAAAATGCAATTGAATTTTGATCGAGTTACTTAAAAATTATTTTGGTTATAGTAATTTGTAGTTTGGGCTTTGTTATTCCTCAACATTGGAGATTGGTTTGAATTACATACAAAATCAACAATTAATAATATATTGTTTATATTTATACCTATTTAATACTATATGGTAGGTATAGTATATTATATGGGAGATCATACATAAGTTACCACTCTGTATTTATTATAAAATATATTTTTTACATTTTGGGTTTTTTATTTTTTCGATATTTTTGTAATTTTAAACATTTTCATAAATGTTGTTCAAATTAAAAAAAATCATGAATTTATTTTTCATTCGTGGTGTATTAATACTAATGTGATATACAGAGTATATTACATTTTACAAAAATTAATAGCAAATAAAATCCAGTTATATAAAAATAAGATATACAATTGTATTTATATTTATATATAAATAATTTGTATTTGAAATATTTGACATTTTTGGAAAATGCGTTAGAAAATTAAAATATTTTTCTTTGTTTTTCAAGTTTTTCTGTATATTTATTTTAAGTCATTACAATCCAAGTCTTAAATCAATAAACTTTAGGATATTAATGATTATTTCTTATATATTACCTATTATGTTTTTTCCAGGTTTATCATTGGGTGGTGTATTAGCCGCACATATATACGATTTTTATGGAGGAGTATGGTTATTTCGATCATTTACTTACGGTTCCGCTATGATGTGTATTTTACAAATTATATACAATTTTTTTAATAAAGTTAAATGAAAAGACTACGTAGATACCTACTATCAAAACCTGTATAATTTGTTTATATTTCAGCACCTACCTACTTATGTATGCAATATTAGGATGGATATTTGTATTATTGTACAGAATTTATTTAAGTAGATAACTGTATTTATTTAATGAATATCATAAAATTGATTGTTTTTTTTTTTAATAGTATGACATTATTTCGGAACTAGTACCACTTTTAGTTTTTAAGTTTCTAAACATGAGTTTCGACACATTATGTCCCCTATATGTTCGTCCATCCATTTGTCCACCTGTTCGTAATAACTAGTACATAGTTACGAATTCGTTGATTTAGTTTTTAGCGGGTTTTTTAGGGAAATAAATATTATTCGTTTTATATTAGACGTATATTAAGTATACGTCCGTATGTCTTTACAATTTATTTTTGTAGTTAGGTACCTACTAAAATCATTATTTAATTTTTTTTATTAATTTTGTTAGTTTTATGTGTCTAATAGATAGTGACTATATGCCATAATTAATATTGTATGTTAAATAAATTGTTTATGGAATTACAATTTATTGTTTTAAGTACTTATAGAAACCAGGAATTTAGCACACTCGTAGATTGTGCTTTCCAAACTTGTTGAATTTTTTCAATTTGAAAATCGAGATTAGAGTACTTTAAAGAGGTCAATTAGTTTTCGAGTATTTTTGAAAAATGAATATTTTTTATTTCAGGTTTCTATATGGGGTTTGGATTTTTATACTTCTGTTGTATCTATCTGTCCATATATATAACTATTGTTACTATACATACTAGAGAGATTGTTACTTCATAATTGCTTATTCACAATCGATTGTTATTCCATAAACAATTATTCATAATCGATTAATCGATTTATAGTATTTTTTTTTACATAACTTATAGAAACCAGGAAACCTAAAATGTTTGATGTTATTAATAACTTATGTACGTGTATATTTAAAACTTGTCAAATTTCTGGTAAAAATGTTCTCTTTATTTATGTACCTTAACAAATATTACATCACAACGATTACTAAATTAAAAAATAGAAATAAAGAAAGAAAAAAAATAAAAGTAAAAAAATTAAAAAGGTAGTACAAATACCTAAATGCGTTATATTAAATAAAGAAGCCAGCATTTAGGATAAAGGAGATTATGTTAGAGATAATTGGTCGGGAACGGGAATTAAGAAGCAAGCTGATATCAGGGGATATGCAGCCCAGTGAGCGTAAGTGAAAAATATGGTTTAATCTAGGAGATGATAAAGGGAGACAATCAAAAAAATATGGTAAATGTCACATACAACTTCAGTGATATGTAAGATACACAAAGAAGAAGAGTTGAGAGAGAGGAAGTGATTGGAAAGGAATTTATGTCCAAATAGTAGACGAATAAAAGCAACTATTTGATATCTGGAGAGGTCAAGATCCTAGAAACACGGGTGAAAAGGAAATTAGAGGGGAGATTCTTCGATGACAAGAAGAGTAGGATTATACTGCCAGGCTACCCACGCATTATGGGGAATTTGAAGGAGATCAGAATGCGGGATTTTAAAATGAGAAAAATGAAATAAACTGCCTAGTGGAACATGTAAGGCGATCTGCCATCTTATTTCTGGTGATCTCGAAGTGGCTAGGTATCCATATAAAATATAGGTACTTGGTTATTATTTAGGTAGAGTCCGTAGACCAGAAACTTGATGATAAGAATAAGAGGAAATAAAGAAGTAAAAAAAAGGGTTAGATAGGATAACTAGGAGTCAAGATTGTGAGTCTGAAGCTATTAGGATATCGTTGGAATTTTAAGAGCATTGATTATAATCAATAAATAAATAATTAAATTTTTTTTTTTTAATTAAAATATAATAAAATATAATAAATAAAAACATTAAATAATTATTTATTAAACCTCAGCGGAAAATGAAGATGCAAAAGAATGTAATTTGTTAGAAAAATAAATATTTAGTTCGGGGAAGAAGAAAGAGAAATCTGCGGAACCAGCAAAAATAGATCCGTTAGTGAACACAAGTAATGATTGAGGTGGATTATTGACTATGGAATTATTAAACAGTGAGTTTATTAGAGTGGTGGGATAACGTTATAGATTCTTTAAAGAATAACCTAGAAAACTGGGTGAGATAATATCAGGTATGTGTAGGAGTGTACAAAATGGAGTATCAGATAGTTGAAATCGAAGACTAGATTGGCATAAATATTAGGATTAAGAAGTGTGAAAGAGGAAGAGATGGATGCTGAAATAGAAAGAAATTTAGAAAACATATGTCCTTTAGTATTATAAAATAAAAACTGTTAAATAATTATTAATATGAAAAACCTTCGTGATTTAAACTTTTTAGTAAATTTCAGAGAAAATTCTTTAATCAGTGTTAAAACTATGTATTCGATCATTTTTAATGTTAAGTACATTTAAATCTGATTAACCAAACAATGTGTTTTCCAGTAGTTAAAGTATGTCTAGAAATATAAGTTAATTTACCTATTAAAGAGATTTTAGAGTTAAAACGGCTATTATATAATATATAAAGAACAATATTTTGGAGACAATCTCAGTAAAATAAATAGTAATTACTATTTGACAATTAAAATAGTTAAAGTTAATGTACTACAGTAAAAAATCATGTTTTTTGTATATACAGCATTGAACCATATAATTAAATAAGCATAAAACCTTGACGAGATAGTTTTAAAAATATTGTTCTTCATATATTTTATAATATGTGTTTTACCTCTAAAATCATTTTAAAATGCCTTTTTGTTTGTTTTTCGTAAGCACAACTTTTTTTTTTTTAAATGTAGTTATTACACAACAATAAATAGTGTTGTGAATACGGAACTATTTTTAGATTTATTTTAAAACATATTTAAAAATTTTTGAATTTTTTGGTTGTTAAATTTTAATTTTCCACAATATTTCTTGAAATTGACTTATACAGAATTCTTTAAAAATGGAGTGTGTGGCGTCCTCTTAATCCATTTTTAATTAACTTTAGTTTTAAGAGTGAATATTTTGCTATTGCTGACGTTTTAAAATTTAACAAACGTTTATTTTTAATGATTTAAAATTAAAATGTGTGTAAATAGATTCAAAATATTGTGTAATATTTAAAATCACTTTAATAAATGTAATCATTTATTTAAATATCAGCTTGAAATACCTTTTTTTAAAAATTACAAAGTGACTCACTGTGGTCCAGTCTTGTGTACCTACACTCAGTTGTATATTTTCAACTTTTTTCTTGGGGGGGGGGGGTCCAAATATATTAAACTAATCATTTATATATCTTTTATATATTTTACTATATTTAGGGGAAAAATCGCTTAATTGGGAGACAAAGGATTGTTGTTAGACTGCTGGTAAAAGAATGATTTATGCATTATATTGGTAAATAATAACTTATTCAAAATATTTCATTTAAATTTTAAATTTTCGAAAAATGTCGACATTTTTATCTTTAAATGCACTTAAATTGATATTTTTAGAATATCATTGTAAAATATTTTGTATCAAATGGAAAAATGTGATCATTTACATCACAAATATCATTTTGTAAAAAAATAATTTTTTTAATAATACATATTTTTATATTCATACATTTTTCCTAATTTTATAACTTTTTTATATTACTAAATCTGTATAGTAAATGGGGGTTTTTATTTTTGAATTATTTGAAATTAAATTTTTAGGCATAAGTTTAACTAACGACAAGGTTAATATATTAACCTTGTAATATTGTAAAATATAAAAGTAAAATTCAAATTTATCTATGATAAACCGGAAAATGTAGCTTTATTAGTTTTTATAATTTTTATTTTATTTTTCACTGCACATTATGTATACTAATTTCCGTTTTTATTTTCGATTGGATTGACCTGGATGCTAATTGTAAACCGATTGTCCAAAATTAAAAATTTTATATAGATCATTACGTACTTATCAAATTATAATTATATGTAATCGCCATTTATTCATTTCATTTATCATTTCCCGAAGAAACTATATTACAGTATATCGAATTTATTAGCTATATATATTTTTTTCTTATATATAACCATTTATTAAAATATAATCATACAAATTATTATGGTTTATCTATATAAGTAAAGCTTAAGTAGGCGGTAGAGAATTATAATGGCGATTTAGTTATTATAGGTACATTTACTAATAGTATTTACATCTAATATGCCATTATACAACAAGGATTAGTAGGAGTAAAACAGAATATATAGAGTATGATTTTGGTGAAAGGGAACACAGAGGGAATAGGGAAAGGCTAGAAATAAAGTTAAGTGGGGATGTGGTGGGAGAAGTGGAGAGGTTCAAG
>JAIPRL010000477.1:0-137059 GCA_025469235.1 Pemphigus obesinymphae | reverse complement strand
CTGAAGATGTTTTTGAGAGTGATATTCATAACTACTGTATTCCAAACAAAGCTGAAGTTACAAATTGTGTAATCTATTATATTAGTGGGTTTGTATGTCGGCATATATTGAAACATACAAGTTGTACTGTATGTATTAAAGCAATAAAAGGTAGGTACCTATATATTAATAACAAATAGGTATACAAACCTATATAATTGTAATAAAAATATTATTCATGAACATAATTAAATGTTTAGGAAAAACATATTCTAGCAGATCTGAAGCAGCTTTTACAAATTTAAAATCCAGGGGAAAACTGATTCATCCCAATGAACATTTTCACCAGATTAAAATCAGCTATAGAAAATTCATTTACAAAATATTATACTAAACCTACTGTATTTGAGGACACATTTGATGATGTTTTGGAAAATCATACTACTTTATTTACATTTCCTTGTGACGAACATAAAAGTGATGTATTGATGTTCATTCTGAAATATTATATAACCACAAGAATGAGACAGTTTTCAAACATGGAAAATAAAAACCAAAAAAAAAAGAATTGTAATAAAAAAAAATCAGCTAAATTAGTTGTGACTTAAAGACTGAATATACTCGTAGTTACTTATTTATATATTAAATGGTTTTCAAATACAAAATATACACATTATTATTTTTTTTTGTGAATCAACATCAGTAGGTAGGTAAAAGTTGTAAATAAATAGGTATACAAGTAACATAAAGTAGGTCCAAGAACATAACATAAATTACAATGAATTACATATTTTTTTAAATTAGACTACTTACCTTAACAATTATAATCCTTTATTATTTAGAATTATATGAACGTCTTTTAGCACAAAAATGAATGTTTGATGTATCGAGCATTTCAATACAAGTAAGAAGAGTTCTTATTAGTGAGTCTCGTAAATTATACACTATAGAAAATATATTATTACATTATATTGATTAGTGAATACCATGTTCAGACAAGTTGAGTTTTTAAAAAACTTTCACTGATCACACTAAATCACGTTTTCCAAATACTGTAGTCTGTACTCTGTAAACTGTAGTACAATATTTATTTACTATACAATCATTGCTCATCGCCGCCAAAATAGAAAATGGCCGCCAGGGGCTAGTTTCTTTAAAATGACCGATAGATGGGCCAGATAGATGGCGATAGCGCCAGTATACCGACAAGCGTTACACTTTGGTTCCGCTGGAAACGATTTCGTGTACAGTTCTGTATTATAGTTCGTGGTTAATACATATATTTGTATTTTGTTATTAACCCGTAGTATTTTTTGAATGTGCACCACCAGATACTTCACCGACGAGCTACTAAACTCTACCCAGAAAAAGAAGCAGGTCAAGTAATTCACTATCACCAGTTCTAGAACCTGAAGCTAAACGGACAAAATCGAAACCAAGAGCTGTTGATTCTTATTGAAACTAAAACAGATGGACTGAATCATAAGCCTACATTTTATGATAAACAAAATAGTACTAAACGTAAATATGGCTCATGCAAATTCAAAATAAAAGTTTATCGTACTAAGTATAATATACATTTATGTTTTGTACCTGGGCGGGAATGATATCATCGCATACATAGAAAACGAGTAAATCCATCTATTAGTGATGGGCACTATCGAATAACGACTATCGAATAATTGGATAGTTATAATCGATAGTGTTATTCGAATAATATTTTCTATTATTCGAATAACGGATAATTATTGAAATAACCATTAATTCAATAATTATATAATCAGCAAATTGTTATCACATGTTATCACCAAAAAATTTTAAAAACAAAATAACGATTTCCATTAAACTGTAATAGTATAAAGTAATTAGTATTAACACGAACTAAGATAGTATGGACTGGAAACGACATGGAAGGCGGGTGGTAGTAGTGCGATTACATTTTGTTACGGTGAAATTAGTAAGTGGGGGAATCTACGTGATAATCTATCATGCGATCCTAGCGAACATATGCCATACCACACAAACGTAGCATGTAGTCTGCATATGAATATGTTATCAAAACTATAAACTAGGTGGTGTTTTAATCGCATAGATTCCCCCACCTTGATATTTACCGTAACAATTTGTCTGCACGTATTAATCCGTCGTTTCCAGTCCATACTATCTTAGTTCGTGGTATTAATATGTGGTAATGATAATGGTTGGATGAATAATGAAAGTTTTTTGCTGCATTTCGAGCACTTTTGTAAACATGTAAAATCAACTTCGGATAATCCAATGTTACTGATTTTAGACAACCACGTTCACATATTTCCCTTAAAGATATCAATTTTTGTCGTGAAAATAATATTACTATACTTGGATTTCCTCCTCACACTATACATAGGGATAGGTTACAACCATTAGACGTGGCAGTGTTTAGTCCTCTAAATA
The DNA here is from genome assembly GCA_025469235.1 of Pemphigus obesinymphae. Classification (NCBI taxonomy): domain Eukaryota; kingdom Metazoa; phylum Arthropoda; class Insecta; order Hemiptera; family Aphididae; genus Pemphigus; species Pemphigus obesinymphae. Next base: position 134,647 of record JAIPRL010000477.1, on the reverse strand, counting down.
CTTATTATAGTCAAGCATGTGATACGTTTATGGTAAATAACCTAGGACGTGTAGTATATGATCATGAAATCGGTAAACTATTTTCCAAAGCATATAATTGAGCTGCAACAGTAGGAAATACAATTTTTAATGCTTTTAGTATAGAACCTATATTCAATCCCTGTTTTCTAACAATTATTTTGTATCTGTTGAAGTAACAGAAAGGCCATATGAAAATATTGATTTTAGTGAAGAAGTTACACCTAAACAAAGTCTGAGGAACGATGAATATATATCTGGTCCAAGCCAGAGAAATGATGAATATATCTATATTTCTACAGCTAAAACTTCTAGCTTTGCTAGTGGCGAAAAAAAATCTGTTAAAAAATGTTTAGAAATAATAAGTTCAAAATTAAATCAATTTTAGAAATAAACAGAAAGAACATTTAGAAAAAAGTTAAAACAAATATCAAAAGAAAACGAGAAAATTAAGAAAAAAAAGTGAAGTCAGTAATATAAATAAAAAATGCCAAATAAATCATTTATCTGAAGATTCTGCCGATGATGAAGTGCAATATGTTGAAACTGATAATGAAGATTATGCTGATGATTCATGCATTTTCTGTCAGGAGCCTTACTCATGATGTAAGAGAAGTCTGGATAAAATGTGTGAAATTTACTAATTATTTTCTGCGTATGAATTGTGCTCAGAAAATTAATGTAAGGCGTTTATAGGTATATGAGTTTTATGGAAAAGTTTACTAGATATATATTATGTATTTAATAGTTTAAATATACTTCAGAAACACTGTTTTTTTTTTTAATAATATAAATTTAATTGTTTATAAGTTTTAAAAGATGAAATATTTATTTTTAAAAAGCCCATTATTAATAAAAGCTGTTGTTTATATAAAATAAACAAGTTTAAATATGAACTAATTCCTAAAAAAAATATTTATTAATTAATATTATAAACTCAATATTGTTATATGTATATGTTATTAAAAAATAAAGTATTTATTTTAAAAAACTCAAATAAGCTCTGTTATTTATTTTGTTCAACAGGTACAAATCATTATAAAAATATTAATAATAACATAATAAAATAAACCTGTGTAGACTCTATATGTCATCATACCCAAGTACATGGGTAAGATAACGAAATTTACATTCTTTTAAAAAGAATATTTTTAATTTTAAAATCTACATTTTAACTTTGATGTTAATTTTATGCTTTTGAAAAGTTTCTTAATACATTTATATCAAATGTAAGTTTCTATCTAAAGAATTACTATTTTTAAAGTGCATTATAAATAAGATTAGCCAACTTACTCGAATCTCTCCTATATAATAGCGAGGGCTGTAAAGAATACTTTTAAAAGTATTTGAGTAAGCAAAAAAGTATTTAGAGTAATACTTAAATACTTATTTATTCAATTTATTTAAGTAAGAACTCAAATAAATTAAAAAATTATTTGAAATAACTTTCAAATACTTTAAAAAATTATGTATATAAACCAACTAAAACATAATTTGTTCAAAATGTTTGTCAGTTATTGATGTTCTTTTTGTTATAGTAGCATCTACCTATGATAAAAATATTTTTTCGACCGAAGTAGTGCTGCGTAATCATCTCCTATAATCACACAATAATCAAATCATGATATTTTAAACTATGATCTATTAAATAAATCATATAAATAGCTTATCTGATTGTATAATATATATATTTTTTTTCGTGTACAATTTGCGAGGTGTGACATTTTAATTTTTTAAATAAAATAATATTACATATAAATATAAAAGTATTTAAATTAACTTAGTAATCAATACCATAAAAAAGTATTTGAGTACCAATATTCAAATACTTTACAATTAATCAATATAACTTATCAATAGCCAATAGGCAATAAAAAAATATGTAGGCAATTAGATATACACTTAATTTAAATGGTAAATTGTTTGCAACCACTACAACAGACATTTGGTTAGGAGGGAATTGAAAGGAAAATGCAGGACACAAAATACAAAATCTCACATTGGAAAAACCTAATCACACTATAATGTCACTGACTGACTTGAATATTACAAAGGACTAACCCCTCCTTTAATTACAAGGATCTACATATTATATTTTTTATTTCATTTTTCTCTTGTAATTTGAGTGGTTAAGACCTATAAATTATAAGAGCAATTATTTACTTGTATTTTATATGTACCATTGACAATTTTTTCTTTAAAACTTCAAGTTTCTTTTTTTTATTGTGTGGTGAAAAAAAATATTTTTATAATGTTTCAAAAAAAGAATTGTTCTTATGTTTGGAAATATTTTACCAAAAACCTTAATAAGCCCGATGAGGCAGTTTGTATATTGTGTAAAAAATCATATAAACGTTCAAATGGTACGTCCAATTTAATTGAACATTTGAAAAGAAAACATAGTACCACACTTCAACGTGATGAAAATATTGCACACCAAACACGTCAGGGCATAGATGATTCAGATAATAATTCTTTAAGTAAATAGGTATATGAATAATTATTTATTTTTTTAAATAAAGTATTTATGCAGCAAGCATACTTTACATTACATTTAAATATTATTAATACAATATAATTTATTATAAAAATATAGTACAATATTTTATGTTAAAATATATAATATATTTTTATATAGTCCCATCTACGAGTGGAATTAAATCTATTTCTGCGCCATTAGTGCCAACTAATATGGAAAGATCTATTGAAGTACCATCAAGTTCTTCTACAAATAAACGGCAAAGACAACTGGTATTATCAAATAGGTAAGTTTAAACAAAAATAATAAAAAAACCATGAAATATTAATATAATATAATTAATACCAATAAAATATACTAAATAAAATATAATATAATATTAAATATGAAAAATAATAATATATAATAAAACAAAAAAATGTGCCTAGAGTATAGAAAAATGTATTATTCCTTTGTAAACCTGGTATAATAAAAAAACCAAAAGAGTAGGTATTTATTATTAGTAGGGGTGAACTCAATTAATATTTTTGGAGGTTTTGACCCCTCCAAAATTCAAGAAAAATAACTAAACTGAAACTAAGTAGTGTTAATTGTTACTCACAAATTGAGATGGTATGTTGTATTATTTGTATAAATATAATATACCTACCTAATAAACGATATAAATATGTAAAATACAGATTAGGTACATAGTTGTCTAAATATTTTTAATTTTCAATTAAAGTTTTTTAGGTGGGTATTAACTATATTAGGTATTATAAAATTATCGAATAGCAAAAATTGATTTTAAAATTACTCAAAAGTCAAAACTATAAAAACGTAGTAGAAATTAACCATATATTAATATGTACCAAAAATAACAATTATAATCAAATTTCTGTTCCTTACATAATAATATAATATACTAATTTTACCTACCTATATAGTATCATTTTAAACAGATTGTTATTTAATTTATAACAAATAATATGACTAAGTATTTATACATATTATAATGTATTATGTATACATAATTCAATACATTCTACACAATTTATAATAATTTATTATAAAATCTATCTATAATATATATAATAGCAAATAATATATAGTTTGATTCTATATTTATTCATTTATTTTCATTTATTCATTTATACAAATATAAAATTTTCAGAAAGCACTCCCCAAAATGTTTTTCTGCATTCGTCCCTGATTATTACTAGACTAGGGATTTTTAGCTTTAAAAGAATAAAAGTTTAAAATACAACAAAATACACTAAAGTATTTGATTTTTAATCATTGAAAAATATTTATTATATTTTTGTTTATTTAATTTATAATATTTATACAAAAAGAAGTTGTATTAGACCAATAATTGTTTTAAATTTGTTATAAATAATAAACACAAAAATTCAAAATAACAAGTTCGGAAAGCAAGCTCTGCAAGTGTGTTAAATTCCCGGTTTCTAATTATTGTATTTTAAACAACAAATTAAAAATATAAAATTTTTATAAAAACAAAATGAAAAATATTATCTCCCTAGTAACTAAATCAACAATAATTGTAACAATGTTCTATAACTACGGATAGATGGACACAATGGGGATATGAGGTGTCTAAACTTATGTTTAGAAAAAAAAGATGATGTATTTCAAAGCTTTAGTTATAAAATAAAACATACTTTACACTCAATTTTAATTTAGGTATCACCATCTGAACAAAATATAAAACAATTTAAGACAGGAATAGTAAAAATGATAGCAGAAGATCTACAGCCAGTCTCTATTGTGGAGAATACAGGGTTTAGATATGTGGTACAGTTATTAGATTCCAGGTAAAATTAGTAATAGTTTAGATATTTTGTGAGGTTTATTAAATATTTGTTCAAATTGTTAATTTCTAGGTATACAATTCCAAGTAGACGCACATTAAGTAGGAGTATTATTCCACAAACATACTCTGAAGTTAAACATCAAATACAAACTGTGCTAGAGAAGGTCGAATATATATCAATAACGACCGATATTTGGACATCCATGAATACCGATTCATTTATAACGATTACAGCACACTTTGTAGAAGACAAAAATGAACAAAATACAGAGCTCCAGACAATAGTGTTGTGTACTAAAAAATTAACAAAAAACCATACAGGAAGTTATATCGCTGACATTTTAACAAATGAATTTATAGACTGGAACATCAACAATAAAATAGTTGCTATTGTTACTGATGGAGGCAGTAACATCAAATCAGCGGTCAGAATATTGAACAAACCTCACATTCCTTGTACAGCACATAAGTTGAATTTAGTTGTCAAGCAGGCATTACTGGCAGATGAAGATGAAGTTGACGGTGCTAATTACGGAGAAAGTGATGATGACCAATTAAAGTTGTTGCTACAGAAATGCCATGCTATAGTTGGATTCTTCAAGCGTAGTGAGATTGATAGTCGAAAACTTCGCGAAAAACAGGAACAGCTAGGTTATTCAGAAGTTTTAAAAGTAAAACAGGATGTTAAAACTAGGTGGAATAGTACATTATTAATGATAGAGAGACTAGTTAAACTCAAAGAACCTGTAACTGTTGTAATAATGTCGTTGAGAGATGTTCCTTCAAACTTAACAGCTGAACAGTGGGATGTTCTGAAAGATTTTATTCCTTTACTTAAACGATTTGAAAGTATGACGGTTGAACTTTCTTCTGAAAAACATCCAACTTTATCAAAAGTCATACCATTAGTAAGAGGTACTTATTTAAATATATTCTATAATTATAATAAATATGTTGACTCATTATATTATAATATAATAATTAAATAACATTAAAAAAATGTATTAATTTATTAGGAGTGCAGTTATCACTTCTTAACAAAATACCAACAACTAACCTTGGAAAAATACTTCAAAGTAACTTAATAAATAATATGAGACAACGGTTTGAATCTGTGGAGAAGCAACTTCCGAATCACCATTTTGCAATTGCAAAGATATTGGATCCACGTTACATTACCTACTATTATTTTTTTTATTTATTACTAGCCGACCCGTCACAGCTTCGCCCGTGATTGGTTGTTTATTTTGCCTTTGGACGATGATTTGTTTTTTTTTTTTGGGGGGGGGATTGCGGCTTTTAAGACCATCTCGTATAATAAATATTCCTCCACCTATCTCTGTCTTCTGCTACTTTCTTCCAGTTTGCTCCTGGATCCACTGTTCCAACGTCTTTCTTCGCGCAATCTTCCCATCTACAGCGGTCTGCCTAGCGGTCTTTTTCCTATTGGTTCCTCCTCAATTACTGCCTTTATCATTGTGTCCTTTTTTCTCCAGGCGTGCCCAGCCCACATTAACCTTCTCCTTGCGGCTTCCCTTGATACGCATGGTTTTTGGAACAGGTTTTGGAGCTCCTCATTGGTTTGTATTCTCCATTCTCCGGACGATGATATGTGGAATTTTTTATTAAAATTTTAATGTAATCGGTAAGTAAATATAAAAAACGATTAATGAAAACGTATTGAAATGTTTCTAGCGGTATTAATGACAAATACATTAAATTTTTATTAAAAATGAATACAGATACAAAAAAAAATAGTAATTAATCTGTTGTTGATAATGAATTTTATAAAACTTCTGAGTATACCACGTTTTTTGTTCTATCTATTGTTGAAATCAAAGTCATTAGATGATTCAGGTCCCTAGTTCGAGAAAATCCCACGAATAATTGTCCATGTGAAAAGCACTCTGAACAAAGATCTACGCCAACGTACCTAAATGTTTGACCTTGAGCTTTGTTAATCATAATCGCGAAAAAAACTTTAACAGGGAATTAAAGCTGTTTAAATGAAAACTAAAAATCAGTGGAAATCATGGGAATTCTTGGAATAAATGCAATTTCTCTTTTGCTGGCCCAGTAAGAATTACGGCTTCTATAATATTATTTCGCAAAGATTTTATTTGTATTCTTGTACCGTTACATAAGTTCGGTGATTGGAGATTACGTAATAATGTAATTGGAGTATCAACTCTTAATTTTAGCTTATGAGGAAGAAATCCCGAAAGAAAAAGAGAATTGAGAAATTCTTGTGAATAATGAATAGCATCATCTGTTGATGTAAATGTATGAATAGATAAATATTCTATCTATTTATTCAGTCAGCATTAATAAATTGTGTAAAGAAAAAATAATGATATTCTGGAGAAATGCCTGAATTTGAACTTTAAGGGCTTTGGGGCACTGGTTAAACTTAACCAATCAACATGAAATTTGGTATACTTTATTTTTATTTATATTGGAATTAATTTAGGGGGATCAACCGAAAAAATTTTAACATTGAAAAATAAGGACCACCCTAATATACACATATGTATGTACCTACCTATCTACTTATTAAAGTGCCTATATTTTATTAATTTAATATAAATAGTTAAGTAGGTTTATTATAAAAAATATTTTAATTATTAAATCTATAATTTTGTCGGATTTTTTAAATTAATTTTCTTAATTGTCTTGATTGGTCCTAGTTAAATGTGAATGTATACTTGATAACATTAGTACCTACCCAATATGTATGGTTGTGGTGTTGTATGGTGATCATCCAACAATAAGTTAAAGTTAAATTATAAATATTTTATTTTATGTAAAGTCGTTGTTTATTTAAGTTTCTAGAATTCTAGTATTTTATCTTAGATTTTAAAGTACACACATATTATAGGTAGGTATAGGTACCTATATGAGTGTATTGTATGTATACTTTACAGTAAAAATTAGTAAAAATAAGAATTCCATGTCAGAGATATATATGTAGTATATGTAGGTATAAATGTCCATCCTATAATTTTTATTTTTAGTATCATATTCTTTTAATTTTACATTTTAAACCAATAGCAATTTTTCCTATACTCAATTTTACTATTTTTACAGAGAACTGTAATGCAAGTTAAAAAATGCTGGCATAATATTAAAACAAAGCAAATGTCAGAAATAACATCCCATAAACAAGCCACATTGAGAACTGGAGGTAGACCAGAAGTGGAAAAATTAGTAGAAAATCCATTGATCGATCAGTTTGCAGACATAGCCTGTGAAATTCCTGGGGCCATTGATAGTGATATAATTATAAGGGGCAATGGTGTATGTGTAACTACATCTGATGGACTTATGGAATTCAATGTTCAATCTAGCAATGATAATTTATTTGGTAACAACATTAATATTAAAATTTTGTAGGTAAATTGTAAAATAATATTATTTTATAGATTCAAAAAATGATACTGATACTGCTTTCTTAAATTCTGTTCTAAGCAAGTCTACTGAAGTATTGATTATGAATATTATATACCTACATATTTAAATGTTAAATTGTTAGTGAGAGATATATATAAATAAATATACTTGTTAAATAAATTTAATTTATTTATTGGTTGTATTTGTGTTAATTTTTACAAATTATATTGTGAAATAATATTTAAGAAAAATGTCTATTTATGAATTCCGACCTAATTATATTTTCATACAAATTATTTCTCGTATATATCAATTAGGAACTCATTTGTTATGTATATCAGCATGATTGTAAAAATTAATTAATTCTACAAAGTATATTACATCCATTTCAATTTTTATTAAAATATGTTCAAATAAAAAACAACTTTTTGACTTTTAAATAATAACGACGCACTCATAATAATATTTGATTAATATTAAAAGAATTTCTTAAGCATAGTCAAGACCAGTCTTTTTGAAATTTTCTAAACAAGTTGTACTTTTCATTTTCTTAAACAAAAGCACCATTTATAAATATCATTTAAGTCATATGGCAATACTTATTCTTAAGAATATATTTTACATTATAAGTTGAAAACTACGACACATATGAATAAATGATAAATAATATTTACATACATCATAAAATTCTTAATTTTTATACAAATGAATAAGTTATATTATATATATATTATATATTATGTAAAATTTGTTTTTCATTTTTTTTTTGTAAACCGATCAATTGTAATATTTATATCAATCTGAATATTTCTGTGCACATGCTAACTATCATTATTTATATACAGAAAATATCCTTTTAAAAAATTTGAACAAACATGAAAAGTATAGATTTTTCAATTTTTTTAAAACAAAGGTGGTAGTTTTTATATTTTAAAAATTGCTATGGGGGGAGGACTGAATCTACTAATTTACTATATTTACTATAGTACTGAAATTACTATATTTAATCTACGGTACCAGTTATGACATTCTCTTAATTGCATAAACCTGTTGTACATGAATTAATAACATTTGATATATAAAATATTGTTCCCTCATTTTGTTCCTAATCTAAAAGCTATAAATTAAACTTATCAATAAAGGTTTAGAATTATGAGATATTTATTATGTTTTATCTTAACACATTTTGTTGCAACAATTTACCAAGTATTTTTTTTTTCATATATACTATTGTGCATTGCACTGTAATTTTATATGTTCTTTACATTTTGTACTTTGACAAATATAGTTACAATAATTATTTTTTTTAAATTAAAATTTACCATGTCTCGAAGAGGTAATATATATAATTACCACAATTGTGGAAAATCTGCTTGTTTAGAGCCTGGTATTAAAATATTATAGGTTTTCAGGAAATCAAATTATGAGCCAGCAATGGATATTAAATTCTGGTTAGTATATTATCATTGAATACAAATTAAATTAAGGGACCTCAACGCCTGTGATGGGTTTTGTAATGCCATTTTTCAAAAAAATATTGGTGTTGAGACCCTCTTAAACACAAGACTTATTGTAGGCATACAAATATTAAACAGATATGAGTAATATTACAATATATTTATAATTTAGGTAATAGTGGGGAGGTTCAATTATTTAGGGTCCGTTGTACAGAGAGATGGGGGTTTTGAAGAGGATATGAAACACAGGATTAAGTGTAGATGGACGATGTGGAGAGAAGCGTCAGGTATTCTGTGTGATAAAAGAATCCCTATTAGGTTAAAAGGTAAATTTTATAAGGCAGTGGCGAGACCTGCAATGATGTATGGAACGGAATGTTGGGCAGTAGATAGAAAGATAGAACAGAGAATGAGTGTAGCTGAGATGAGAATGTTAAGGTCGATGAGTGGGGTTACTAGAGAGGATAAAATAAGGAATGAGTATATCAGAGGTAGTATAGGGGTAACTTCGATAGTAGACAAAATGAGAGAGAATATATTAAGATGGCTCGGGCATGTATTAAGGAGGGATGAGACTGAGGCAGTAAGATTAGTAAGGGAAATGCATGTTGTTGGTAAAAGGGGGAGGGAAAGACCGAAAAAGAGATGTGGGGATGTAATGGCGAGTGATATGAGGAAGGTGGGAGTAAGTGAAGAAGATGTGGGAGATAGAGTTAAGTGGAAGTGTAGGACCAGGGTTGCCGACCCCAAATAGTTGGGAGAGAAGGCGAAAGAGAAGAAGAAGAAGAAGAAGAAGAAGAAGAATAATTATGTATGATAATATATAATATGAGAACAAGGTTGTTTATTGTTAACTAATATAACTTTATTGAAACTATGTTATAATATAACTTATACTTGTAAGTTAGATTAGGATTTAACAATGCATTTGTAATTTTTTTTTTTATGGTATGCTTGATAATTGATACTATGTTTTACAAGCTACAAATATAACATCTCATATACTTACCTACTAATTCTAATAGAGATAATTTTTTTTATTTTTTAGGTAATTTTGGATTTTTTTTCTAGAAATTTGAAAAACTACGAACTTGATTTTAAATCATGTAACTTTAAAAAGTGCCTAAACTTAAAATACATTTTATTTTCATTGTACATCATTTTTTCAACAATAAAATAAATATTATTAATTTTAGGTATTTTTAGGTGTAGATACCTACTATTTAGATTATTTGTTTAAAATTTTTAGATCATAAATACTATTTCTTTTAAAATTTTTTGAATATAAAAATAAAAAGATGAAATTATTTTTAGGGATTTTTTCAGAGTATTTAGGCTATAAATATAAGTAGTTTTTAAGGAAATTTGAGAAATGTAGCTGAGAATCTATTGGTTCTGAATTTAATTTAATTAAATTTTTTCCTGAAAACAACTTTACGGGTTTAAGAAGTCTTGATGTAAAGATCTTTTTTGATAAAAAATTGAATCTAAATGGTATTTTTCAAAGATAATGTTGTTTTGAATTTCAAAGTAGACAGGTCTAATTTTTAGGCTTAATGAAAAACTGCCTTTTATAACGAGATATTTTTATAAGTTTACCTATTCATTTTTTTAAAATAACAAAAAAGTTGAGATAGTTACTAATTTATTATATATTACTGAAATAATATGTAATATGGTGACGTGATAAAATTAAAAAACCATTTTTGATAGTATTATTAGATACACTGAGTTCTGTTCAAAATCGTTTTATAAAATGCAATGATATATCACTGCTTTCAAGTTTAACAAATCTATCACTAAATATTATCCTATCCGACGAGCGATGTGCTCCCACCTCTACCTACTCGCTGGATTTAAAAAATAAGGATTTTGTGGGAATTAAAATTTGAGCCATATTGACAAGTGATAACTGATAGGCAATAAAAAGTTGAACCGAATATAGTCTGAATAGCGCTTTACGATTTTTCGTAAATTAAAATTTTTATAAAATATTTATTATTTAGTCGTAGAAAAATGTAATGTCATAACTCATAACAGTTTAATGGGTTACACTTATAAGTTCCACTGGTTTTTGTGATAAAATTAAGAAATAATGTATTTTTTATTGGCAAATATGAAACCGGAGAACTTCTGAAACTAAATGCCGAGTATAATGGAGTATAGGCAGATAAATATACCTACCATGCATTTTGAATAATTTAGTTAATAACTGGATGTGACGTGAGAAGTTCTACCAAATGACGCTTTCGCAGCGAGAACGGTAAATTGAAAGACTGGCTATAGCGCGTAATTTGGACGGATAGCTTAGTCCCTTCAATAATTTCCTGACATTTAGTTTAAATAACGTTTTGAAATATTAAGTACCTCGAGAAAATTGAATAGATAAAGTTTATATAAAGTTTTATATTATTTTAAAATAAACAATAAGTAAAAAAAAAAAAAAACATTTTAATAGTGTTAAGGCGCTATTCCACTGCTGTCGTGTCGCGTACTGCGTGTTCGGGTACGACGTTATTCGTTGTTCTAGGAGTCTAGTGTGGTACAATATATTTCAATATTTGGTATAGTTAATTGTATTATCATATGATATTGATAGTATAATATGATATAATAATAATAGTATTATTATTTTATTATCAAACTAATTAAATAAATGTTTAATTAAGAAGAAAATAAGATCGAGTTGAAATATTTCAACTTTACGGTAACCTGTGGTATCAATTGGTCGATAACATGAATTGACCAATCGGGGAACGTCATTTTATATGCTCGACTCAAAATACGCGAACATGGCCGCAGTGGAATAGCGCCTTTAAGCTTTATCGGTAACGAAAATTTCAACAGTAGTAATAGATATAATATTATAATATGGAGACATATAAAAACTATATTTAACTCGATCAATGGTGTGGGGTTCATAAAAATGTTTGTATAACAATATATACTCATTAGATATTATCTGAGTTTTTCACGTTTAATTCCGATTTCATATTATTGTGTTATAATTTTGTGAAAATTAAAAGTAATCGAATACAATTACTTTGAAATACATATGTACATTTTAGAGTTTGAGTGGATCTATTAAATTTTTCATTTAAGTTTTTTATTTATTCAAAAAAGTAGAAGGATTATACACTTTAAAAAAATCATTATTAGACTAAACGAACTATACACTATATAACCTAAACATTGGTTATGGTATTATTGTGTATGGCAATATTCATTTTTGTTAAGAAATTTAAAAAACTTTGTTTCATTAGTTTCAGATTGGAAAAAATTGTTTTCAACGGCAGAGTTAAAGTCAAAGTGATCGAACTGGCCTCTAAAAAAACCGTTTGAAAATACCTGGACAGAAAAAACACATATTCCAGAAAGTAAAAGATTTTTTTTCTTAAAAAATGTACGTGATATTCAATTTATCGTATTTTTATACTTCCGCACACGCGAATTGGCCAGACGGAAATATTATTTATATATTAACAAAAGAAAAAAATATATAATGTGTATATGCCAAGTTTTTCTTTAAAAATACGATAATTCTATCATAAATAAGTTTTACATAAATATTTGTCCCATAGAAAATTAATTGTAAAATGTTCGGGGGTGTGACGTCCTTTAATAATAATAAACTCTAATAAATGTATTCAGTCGATTTTGGATTCAAAAATGAAATAAATATTAAAACAAATTTACAATAAAAAAATCTCTGCCCATAACCAATGTTGGGAATATATAACAGAAAAAAAAAATATCTATGTAAAGATAAAAGATAAATTATATTTTAATTAGATAAAAGAAAAAGATCATTTTAATACTTCAAAACTTTTTTTTCCCCTAATAACGTCAAAATGTTTTATTAAAATCATTGAGCCAATATAAGTACATAATATATTATTTGGGATAACGGCATATTTGAAGAATTTGTATGTTTAAGTATATTTCATAGAAAAATTTAATGAAGTATTTTTTTTATTACGTTTCGATTTTATGTATATATAGGTAAATAAAAGTAAAAAAAAAAAAAAATTATAAAAGTTGTTTGCATACAAAATGTATGATTTTATTACATTTTAATAGAAAGACAATGCTCAGTTTTTAACATTTGTCAAAGAAAATAGTATGCAATAATTAAATTATTCTCATTATAAATTTTGTTTATATTGTTATTTTTCTTGCTTTATAATATCGATATATTAATTTTATGAAAATATAGGTACTTGACTTATATTATAAATTAAGATAGGTATAGTCTTTTTTTTTAATTTAGAGGTAAGAAATATATGGATGAAATTAAAAAAATTGTTTACATGTAGGTATATGTAAAAATGTCGAGTAAGATAATGTTTTAAATAATTTACCATAATTTATCCAGATAAGATAAGGTAGATAAGTAAACAATTATCCCAATCCCAATCTCAAGTAACAAGATAATATTTATTAAATATTGAATAAACATTTAAATGTCAATATTTATTCATCATTGAGTTTTCATTTGGTTTTCATTGTATATTCATTGGTATTTCGTCGAGTGAACCAAATTTAAATATTTATGCAATTTTGTAATTAAATATTTATTAAACATCAGATAATCAATGTTGAAAACCACAAAAAGAAAAAAACCAGACAAATTCTGTACAAAAACTTCCGATTAGGCCTGACTTGAACTCGGGACGTTATTCCTCTAATACAATCTATAGGTACACTATCTATATCAGCCTAAACTCAAGGCACACGGTACATAGTCGGTAAATAACATATTGGGTGGCTGCAGCTGAATATCTGATCGATCTGAACGGGAAAAAGATCCACTGTTGGGGTTAACGAAGCCGAGCAGCATGGGCGCACGAGGAGTTTTTGAAATTCGATCTTTAAGGGAAAAAGGGAGCGATGGTTAATTATTATTCAACGCTTAGTTTCAATTAGGTACTGGCCGTAAATAGCCATTAATTAAATAGTAAAACTGTTCATGGGCGAAGCCGAATAATTCAACTGGTACCTAAACATATAAATAACGTTTACTATAAACATATAAATACCAATATATTTAATTTAACAATATTATATTATATTAAATAATAAATGTTTAAAAATAAATAGGTATATATTATCAAAAATAATATACAAAAGTGAATGTGTGCTCGGAGTACTCATTTTGTAATCTGATGATGATTTACTGTCGAAACTATTTAATCGTTATTTGGGCTTGGAAATATATAATATACCTGTTACCGAAACTACCGAAATATGCATGCACTTATGCGCTTAAAAACACTGAAATATGTTTTGAAATATGCCCTTACATTTTATATATGCCCTTTTATTTTATAGGTATATACGAAAAAAAAAGCCTTTTAATACTACAATTTAGTTAACTGGTAATTACAAAAATATTTTTTTTTTTTGTATACATTTGAAAATAAAACTTAAATTTAAATATAAAATTATAATAAATGCATATATTTCTTTCAAACATTACAATTTACAATCAGAAATTTTAATAAATTTTCAAATTTAAGCGCCGATTATCGGTCAACATGTTTTTGTACACCAAGAAGTTCCATCACGTCACCTGATATAAAATTGGAGCGTATTTAAAATATATTAAATCATCACTTGAATAGTCTTCTGGCAGGTCATTAATTTTTTTTGTCATCGAAAGATCGTTTAAAAGTAATTTATTTTGACAATTACATCATATTATAGGTAAGACTGTAATATGCAATAAATAACGAAAAATTTGTAAAATATGCATATAAATAAAAAAAAACCTCGAAATATGCAAAACATAATTTTATATTGGATTTTTATAGGCCTAATTTAAATTAATTGCTGATCTAACAATTTTTTGGTCTATTCAGTAAAAACATGCCAATTAATGAACTTCCGGGCCCTGGTCTTTACCTATAATATTTTTTTGAAAATTCTGGGTACATATTATTTTTACTAAAATACATATATATATACGGTAAGACCTCCCCTAACGGACACCTGTCAATATCGGACTTTTTTTTTTGGGGGAGGGAACGAGGATACTTTCACTACTTTTTAATGGGGAAACTTCCTAATAGCAGAAATCTATTGTTGCCTTCGAGAATGTAGTGAACTGTATAGAATAGGTACATTTAATACAATTGAATAAAATAAATACTTATATAGTACAATTAAAATATAAGATTTAATTGCGAAAATTCTCCGTTTATTATATATGTGACAAGAGGCAGTGTTGCACATACATATATAGGCCCGATGTCAAGAAAAATATCGAGACAACCGGTTTCAGATAAAGTATACGCGTCAAAACGTTAATATTAATTTAAATACAATGACAAACGGCGACAGCAAAACGATGAGTGGGTTAAAGCTAAAGAGGTTGTCATTTCGTGAAAAATTGAAATTCTCGACTTGGATCTACATAATTAGACAATAATATCATTGTAATTAAATTTAAATCGGCGCAAATGTTTTAATTTTACACGTTTGCCCTCTACGAATTTCGAACGTTTACCCCCTCGCGGACACTTTTGAATACAGGGCAAAACTTCGGTGACCGAGGGTGTCCGCTATTCAGAGGTGTTTCGCTGTATATTGTTGTTTTTATAAGAGCATATTTAGCATTTATTATATTTGATCGATTATTGATTTTAATACAAATATTCATTTATTATAAACATCGAACACCTGGATATAATGATTGTACATCGAACAGATATAATATTGGAATATTGGCTTAATGATCGCACAGTGTTCAATTTTTAAATAAAAAAGCAATATTTATCAATATATAGGTATTATACATTGGGAATTGACAACCAAGAAGTGCGTTCGAATATTCGTAGTTAGAGTAAAGTAGATAAGAACGGAGTAGAATTTAATTAAGATTACTCCGAAAATCCGAACGATGGTTAACATTTATATAATAAATGATCTTTATAATAATAATATACGATCTTTTGATGAGGAACTAATAAGTCACGGACACGACTGTATATATATATATATATATTCTAAAGTCTTAAGTACCTATATGCTTAAACAAAGTTCTTTATAATCGTACTATTATTACACGTGCTTTACATTCAATATAAATGAAAATGACTTGTTATCTATATATGATGAGAATTATTATCATTGGAGTAACGAATAACCTACCTATTTCTTTCGGGTCTCAAGAGTTAACTCTGATTTCTCCAACGACACGCAGTTAACTATGGTTGACTATAGTTAACTCGAGTTGAGTTTTCGAACGCACCCAAGGGTGGTTAACGACAACTTACGCTAGGGATGTTGGCTGGCGGCACTGCAGCTCGCGACACGCGTATTATCAGGTGTTATTATCACAGCCACGAATAGTTATAAACGGTTACACGCGCGTGAACGGACGGCGAGCGAAAAAGAGTCGGCGGCGCGGTGCGCGGGGGTTAATCATTCACCCACGGCCCCGTCCTCGATACCCGGGCGGCGGCGTGTGCGTCCTTCGTCCTGTCCCACACGCGCGAAACCCCGTTTTCGAGTGCCCCGGCCGCGGACCCTTCCGCCCGGTGTCCCTGCGTCCTGCCCGGAATATATCCTTTCTGGGCGACCTGGTAAATTGTTTACGCATATGTGTATATATATATATATATATATATATGCGTATATGTATATCGTATACGAATCGGCCGTAGGGTTTCCCGAGAGGATTTTAATTTTCGTCGGGTTGACAGGAAGCGATTTCGCATTGTTGTACGGCACATCGTTTCCTCCATGACGAAATAACATGGTCAAGCTAGCGACCGAGTTCTGCGCGCGGTATGCCTGCCTACGACGAACCGATCTTCGCACGAAAAGAAATGACGTGATAAGCCGTATTTTTTCATCACGATTTTCATCAATTAGGTTTGTCAATTTCGTGCGTACTAGATAAGTGCTCGGGAAAAAAATTAAAACGGAAAAGATTTAAATCGAATATCTAGAAAGTCTATGGAAATTTATTTTTAGTTAGTCGGCACTGACATCAATGACATATAGTCTGCATTACCATGGTGATGTATAAAAAATTACAAATTATAAGCATATTATATTATGTACGTTCGAAAGTCGTGATGACGATTTTAGATTATTCTTAAAATATAAAAATCATTTTACAGCAAAACATAGAGCAAAGAATTAACAACCAATACATTTAACTTTAAGACAGTTCTGTGTTAATGAAGTGTTATTCGTTATAAAGTTCCGTTTGGATATTTCATTTTAAAATCACCATTCAACATTCAGAATCAGAAACAAAAAACTTAAATAGTGGGAAAAGTTGTAATAGGTTTTTCATTAACGAAAGCATTTATTCCAAGCAATTAAAAAAATCTAATAATTAATATATAACAAAAATGGTCTTATAGGAAAATTATCTATAGGTGACCAAATCACATTCATATCTACCATGATTAAACTATGACTACAGTTAGTAGGTACTATATGTACTATGGAGACTTTCCGAATGACGAACATTTTATTACTTATTTATTTTTATGGTTTTAAAATGTTTCATTAGGCAATCTAATTAAAACTTGTGTACGATATATTTACTTTACGAATAAAATTAAAATAAAAAGTAAATGTAAAATTAGTATAATGATAAACTATAGTTGTTAACAACCGTGATAAAAACCAAATCTCAAAATACGACTTATCACGTTATTTCTTTTCCTAGGTGCGAAGATCGGTTCGTTGTCTACGTCACTCGGTCCACTTATCATAATTGTTATTGTTATCTTCTATTTATTTCGATTAAATATGTTTAACTCTATAAACATTAAACTTATTTATATATTACTATATCGAAAAGACTGCAGATAAGACCACCGAGTGACGTCAGAATTTCTCGGCATAATTGATAAATTATATTTTATTCCATATGAGAGTGATGGAGAAAAGGGCCGAGGAGAGCGGGATACGGCCGACGGAGTCCTGCCGCGTACGCGCGCCGTTTATAAAAGGATCTCTCATATATGCGCAAATACGAGTACGTACCATTTGAAGAATATAAATGTCTAAGGAAAAATATAATTTGAAATTTAAAATAGCCTCCCAACTTGAAAACAAAAAAATAATAATAAAAATCACGAAATTCGCATAGGTTTTTATTTTGTACGCTCGCGGGTCGTTTGTCCATTTTCACAATATTACGATCGTTTATATAGCGTATATTGTGGCGACTATTGACCATAAAAACTATTCACTTTTTTACAGGTAGTTATGGGTGTTGTTAATAAAATGTATCTAACTAATTCATTAAAAAAAAAATTCCATTTTATAAATGACACCTATAGGATGAGCTCAGAAAACAATAAGAACCAGTGCCTATTTACGTAGTGTATTTTAGAGCACTTATGTGAAGTGCTCGTGCAGTTGATTTTAGTGAAGGGTGTCGTAAAAAATGCATAGATTTTCTCGAAATCGATCATTGATTAAAATTGGTTTTAATTTAGTTTAGTAATTTAATCTTCATTTGGTTTAGAATTTAAACTATCAAAAAATCTCGCTATTCTATCACATACACATATTATAATATAACGAACGCTTTTAATATCGCTTTTTATGCTGCAAATTGCAATCATTGTTTTACCCAACTACAAGTATACAGTGACTATGATGTACTATATACTTTATACATATTTTACTACTAAATAAAATGAAACATTATAATATACAAAATCGTCCATTGAACAATTTATTTTAAAAAGCCCCCTTATGCACATCGTGGAAGTTTATCAATTGCCCCTTCAGTTCTAGAACAGAATAGTGTATTATTATTATTTTTAGATCATATTATTGTTAAAATATTTCATTCAAAAAACGATTTTGAGTAAAGTTTTATATAATATTTTTCGATTTATAAAAAATATTCTATTACTTTTAATAGTAAATTCTTTATGCATAAGAAAATAACGCAATAAATTATATTAAAAGTAGGAAAATAGAAAATTACCTCTTTAATGTACATATTAAAATAAATTTAAAATGAGAAAACTTCACCATTAAACTCCCTACTCGAGTCACTTAATTTTATTTTATGTATTTCTGAAAATAAGTCAAAATTGTTTGATATTTTTATCACTTTCATGCAGTACTATTGTTAATTTTTGGTGTAAAATTAAAATCTCAGGCTTAATTTTTTCGATTTTTAATAATTTCGGATCATTTTTAGTATTTAAGTACGTTTAAAAAATTGAAAAATTATCTCTTTAATGACGAACTAGATTCAATATTATATCGAAAACCTACTCCAGATTAACTTGTATGCAATTAAATATATATATATAACCTTTTGATCCCAAAAACATAAAAAATTATCAATTAAAGTTTTTAAATTTTTAAAAATATACAAGTAAAGTAAATCTACATTATATTAGAATATAATACAGTAATAGTAGTTGAAATCATAATTTTATTGTAATCGTTTTGATTTTGTTAAATTGTTTTTCCAAACTAAAAGTGAATATTTTAATCTTTTTTTTTACCAAAAAAAAAAAAAAAAAAAAAAAAAAATAATAATAATCAAAGAAACCGTTGTTCAATGTTTTGTTTTTGTGACTTTTGTACTTTTGAACATTTTCATTTACATTTTCACGTAGATATACATTTGTTTCGTTAAGACGATACTTTTTTTTTTTCTCGAGATAAAAGATAAAAACGATTTCCAGGATTTTACTTTAGATAAATTATTTGAATTTTAAGGGCTCAAAATGTTATTATTATTATTCTTTTTTTTTTTTTTTATAAAATGTATTTATAACAACATACATTACTCGTTTTGTTTTACCGTCGTTTTCTAGTATGATTACATAGGAAGATTAATTTTTTTTTTATATTTGTATTTCAAAACGATTCTAATAATCGGATTGATTTTATTTTTAAACCATTTTGACATGACGCGTGGTCCGTAAACGAATCTGATAATATTCTAAAGTTTGGTTATACGCAAATTGCCAAATCATTTAAATAAAAAATAACGTTTTCAAATAAAATATATTACAGTTCATTTTCATACGCATATATATATATATATATATATGCATATTATGGTCGTGTTTACTTTCACGAAATACAGGTCTTATGTCTCTACACAAAATAATAGTGTATTTTATGGGTCTGTTACCATAGGCCGACGTTATATATTATTATAGTCTCTTATTTATTTGTAGATTCAGTCATAAAATATTGTACAGGCTATTGTAGTATATATATACAAATTTTATTACTGATAGCTTACACCGGGTGAGACGGTGGGAGGAGATATTTGTATATATATATATGTATACGGTATAATGTATATATTATAATAGCGGCTCGGGTGCGCAGTAGAAGTGAAAAACTTCTTTTTTAGGGCAAATTTTTTATCACGACCGTTTTCATGTTCGTTTGTATAAACATTTGACACGCGTTAAATGATGGCAAGTTGTAACAGTCATTATATATATAGTACGTATAAATTTTCGACTCTTTCTGAAAAATTTAACGCCGCGAGCACCTTTGAACGTTAGTGCAAGATAAACCGTAATGCAATTTTTAATTTCAGACCATTATAATAATATATCGAAATATTATACACACATAATAATACCTAATTATTACCGCTCATAATAATTAACGAGTGAACGGTGTAGTGTAGTTTTCGTCCCAGTGTTTTGCATTTTAATAAAACTTAGTTACGGCCGTATAATTAACTGGAATTTTTCAATAATGTATAGAGGTAACATTTCAGAATCCGCCCGGGTCATAATATGTTTCTCGCATAATTAAAAGGACCGGCTGGTTACCTTAAATTGGAAAATGTCCAAAAAAAAAAAATACTTTATTTAAATGAAAACTTCGAGTTTACACAATACGTTTTTCGTTCGTCTATAAATAAAACATATATGCGCACGGGAATCGTGTAGATGTAAATCAATTGTTAATATTTCCAACGTATAATAAATGGGTCGTCAATAATAATATTTACAGTATAGTTGTTGTGCGTGTTAACATATCGGAACACGCGTGTTCAAATAATTAGGTTTTTCAGTATTAATAATTCAAAACCGTACGTTTCACACGCTTTCAGACATTCGAAAACTAGAGAAATGTTATTGACATTTTAGGTTTGTGCGTGGGCGTATATATTTTCGTCCTATAGAATGCCTAATGGCGTGCGTGTTCGTTCACAACTCCGTAGATTCTACGGAGATTAACAGATACATAATGTATTATTTGGGTATTTCGCGACGCGGTGCAGTATAGTATAACCACTGATTAAGTAATTATACGTACCTACATAGATTTATTATTTAGGTATCGTATTTATTTGTATTGTACATTCATCCGGTTTATACTCGATTTGGGCTTGGTGGTACGTCGTGGTTCTTGCCGGTCGACATATATATAATTTCTCCATATAAATTCATGGCAGCTGGCGACGCAAATCAATGTTTAACTGTCATTTTACGGTAAGTTAATATAGCAAAGGGCAAGTGAAATTAAATGTTTGTTAAACGTGACTAATTAAACTAAAAAAAAAAAAAAAAAAAAATAAATAAAATAATTTGTTTAGAGAATTTTTCCTAGAATTTTAGAGGGGGGGTTACGAATTTTTCTGGAGTTTACTGGGCGTTTAGAGATTTTGACGATGTGGTCGTGATGAGAGGAGGATGTGGACTGTGCTAGGGATAAGGATGAAGATGTCATGAAGTCGGTGAGGGAAGGGATATTTGTTGAATGTTTGATGGAGTGGTTGCTGACAAACCATGGAAGTTCGCACTTTATAGGTTAGCTCTACATATATACGGTTAAAATCAGAACTAAGTGAAATTCCGTATATTTCAATATTATGGGAGGTAGTTTCCTGATGTAAAAACGTTTTCATTTTTTTCATTTAATCTGTAGTAGATGTTATAAAAATAGATAGGTAGGTACTCTTAAAGTTTCGATGTTAAATTGTAAATTTAAGTTGTTTGGTTTTTGGTATCACGTAAGTTACTATTACTTATTAGTTATTAGCGTTTTAATCTTTAAATACAATATTGCCAAAATAGTTTTTTTTTCAAAGTGGCGTGCACGGTTGAGCGTAAAGTATTCGAGCAACGAACTTGATGTTAACATTTTCTGTGAGTTTATCTCGAGCTATTCTAGATGATCTAAAAAAACTTGAACATTTTAAACAATTCAATTACCGTTACATAGTTTTTTTTGGGAAAACTATATTTTTGTACATTTTTTGACTATTTTTATTTCTTTAAGTTCCAAAATTTTCGTGTTATAAATTTTTTTCATCTATTCCGTATTTTAATTAAATATACTATAATACTTAAATTTTCAATGTATTTTTTTAGTTTGCATCAAAACTTACATCCTGCATATTGCACGGTAATAAGCCACATCGACGACAGGCGACAAGAAGCAAATTTCCATTAGATAGGTTTAAGTCGATATTTTCAAAAGAAAAA
This sequence comes from Pemphigus obesinymphae, assembly GCA_025469235.1. Taxonomy (NCBI): domain Eukaryota; kingdom Metazoa; phylum Arthropoda; class Insecta; order Hemiptera; family Aphididae; genus Pemphigus; species Pemphigus obesinymphae. Next base: position 112,030 of record JAIPRL010000477.1, on the reverse strand, counting down.
GTCGTTTTTTTTCCAAGAAGTATTATAAATATATGATCCAAATTTCTGAAAAATTGGTTTTATATTTTGAACATAAAAATCAACTGAAAGTGTATGTAACATTAAAATGTTTGCACCAACATCTCCTCCACTTAAGTATACTTATCTAAACTATATATTTGATCAAAAAATAACTTATCAAGTATTAATATTTATTTATTTATATATATATATATATATATATAAAAAACAATTCGTTAATGCCCGGCCTGAGAAATGTAGAAAGTAGAAAACGTATTGAATATACTTTCTCCTCTACTCGGTTGCTCAGCATTGTTATTGTTTTATTTTTCGTGTTATAGAATTTAAAAACGCGTTTCTATCGTTGTAATATTATTATTTCTGTGTTTAATTGTATTTACCGCGAATACGGCAGTTTTCCATCTGTCGTAGAATATAATAATGTGTTTATACTCGATAATAATTATTTTAGAACATCAGATACAGTATAATAATATAGACTGTCGTATGGCACGTGTCAGTTAGGCGCCGTTTCTGTCGACTTCCTGTGTTAACCGCGTACTGCAGTGCTCTGCACGGAGGAAACCACAGAACGTTATGCCTAATGCGTTATTAATGCGTTTTATACGATAATAATATTCAACTTGTGTATACGCAATGCGAGAGACAATAAAAATAAGTTATGGCGAATCGTATTGTACCAGAGATGAGTAATTAAATTAGCTACTTAATCTGGATGTACGGCTAAACCAAAAGATAAACTCGGGTCGTTTTCGGTCCTCTAAACTCGAACGGACTATTCGTTTTATCGCGTTGATTCCAAATATATATTTATGAACGTGTTATTAAAAAGAAAAAGAAAAAACGGTTTGTATTTTTGTATTTTTTATTTTTATTTTTATTTTTAAAGAGTGGCAGTGTGGAATATGTATGTATATGAATATAGATGGCTTCATTTAAAATTTATCGCCGGAGTCACTATATATATATATATATATATATATATTGGCTGTGCCATGTGCGTATACTATTGTTTTATCTAATCGTTATATTCGAACAATAGAAAATATAATCAAGTGTAAAAAAGTATATATATTTTTTAGATTAAAAACGGAGGTCGGTCGTCATAATATATCCTCTCCGTCTATAATAAAGGTCAGCGCAAATATGAACATAAGTATCCTCATAGATAGGTACATACGTAAAACAGAATTTCGTTTCGAATGCCGATCACATTGATGGTTTGTCGTTCAAAAATAATATTTCATTGTTTTTAGAGGTTAGGTTTTGTTGTAAAAATACTACAATAATTTGCAGTCACGGTAATCGTACAATAATTTACAAGGTATGTCTGAAAATGTAAGATCGTAAATCGAAGTTTAATCTGGTTGTTCAGGATTGTTCAGGAAGCACAAGTATCGAATTTAAAATTTTTAGATAAATGTTAAAATTAAAATAAATAGTAAATTGGGTACTTCGGGTCGTCATGAAAAAAGAAATGGAGTAACTACTACTGATATGGGGGTACTTTTTATGTACTGTCTAAAAATATTCAAATTTTGTGGAGCTATCAACCTAGGTTTTTGCCCAGAATTTTCTATTAATTTTCTGCTTTTCTATTAAAATTCTTCTCATGCTAAATGCGAATTATAATAAAACTATTAACCTAAACACTTCACATTTTTTATATTTATCAAAACGTAATATTAATAATGTTTTATGAAAAAATGGAACATAAAACTCAGGTCCGCTACATAAGTGCCCGCAACATTCGCGATTAAAAACCAGACTCCGGGAGTTTTGTGCGGAACAAAAGAAACCTCTATAATTAGGTATTTAAATTATAATTCCTATGTGAGTGTTTGGATTTGTTTCGTTCTTAGACAGAAAATATTATTACGTTTCTTCTTATTATAGACCATTAAAATACGAATTTCTGGAAAAAGTGAAGTTGTCTGACTTTTGAACTGACCCTTTTAACCTTATCTTACGAATTGTCAAAATAAGGTAGAAGGATATTTTTTTTTATAAACGTTTAGAGTATGAACTTTGAGGGGGAGTGTTGATGTTTGTGAATAAATTGTACAATTACTAAAAACTTTTTTGGGTATTTGAACTTGAATACCGGATACATTGTAGGAATATAAATTATATATAATAAACTGTAAATAGTTTTGCATTTTAGATATTCAGACATGAGTTTTGACATAATGATGATCGATAATACAACGATATTCTAACCGCATATAAATTATCTTGAAAATGTTGATAAAAAATTTAATTTTAATGACACACTATTTCGTAAACATAGACTTCCATTTTGAATCATTTATAATATTAATTTAACTGTTCAAGATTTTTTATTCCTGGGAATAAAAAACGATTTATTATCAATCGTTAACATGATAAAACATAGAAATATTTTTATACATTGGCGGATCTAGGAGTTGGTTTTTTTTTTTTTTTGGGAGGGGGGATCAGTTTCAAAAATATATAAAAATAAGCAAACAATTTTCAAATCTAAATATATTATATAAAAACTTCAAGATTTTGTTTTTTTTTTATGGGGAGGGCGGCGGTGGATTTTCCCCATTTCTGCCAGTGGTTTCGTCCCTGTTTTATATAGTGTAGCCAATTATCGATGAAAAAAAAAAATTATTAACGAAAATAATGATAATGTCGTGTCATAATGTCATATAACGAAAAGCTAAAATATTTTTTCATAGAATAGAATAATGCTGTTTTCTAAAATTTTCTTCTAAAATGACCAAAATATTAGTGAATACCATTTGTTCACAACAAATATATTATGCAGGATAAAAAAAAAAAAAAAAATTCCAAAAGTCGTTTTTTTCATTCTCAGTGACTGTCAAGTCCTGTTATTTTTTTCTAATATGTTCATCCAGCTAGAGAGTGCCACTATATATATATATATATATATGACTTCATTTATGGGTTTCAACATATTTTTGTGAAATGGGTACCGCTGCATATGCATATACCTATATACTTGTGGTCTCGAAATTTGTTTTTTTTTTTTGTTGTAGTTTATGAATATTTTACATTTTAGGAAGTTTATATTCTACACGTAAATAGTATATATTCACTGAATGATATATGTGCGTAGGGTTTAAAAAAATTTTAAAATCCGGTCAGAAGGTGGTTGAAGCACTTGTGAAGGTCGATCGTTCAACGATATCACTGGGTAAAGGATTCTGGTGATGGATACAGGGGCGTAGCGAATTATTTATTTATTTATTTTTTTTTTTTGGGGGGGGGGGACAATGTGTTTAATTTGGCCAATTGTTTGAACTTTATTTTGAATGAGCAAAAAAAAAAATCAAATTCTTTTTAACAATTCGGCCTACTGACACAATGATTTGGTTGACTGCAAAGCTCATTTTTCTAACCATTACTGACTCTCACATTGGGCATGGTCTTTAACACGATTTAGCAGACTTAAGCAATTTGTTACCTGTTTTTCGCTAGTTGCGCCCCTGGGTGGATATATTGAATTTGAAAGCAATATGATAAATCAATAATTTCGATAAAAAGAGTCTGAGCGAAGCTTCGGTGTGAATAACATGAGTAATATTAATATTCGCTATTAACTAAAATTAAAAATAACTAAAATAACTATTTTTTGACGAAAAACTTCAATATTTAAAATTGCTATAAATAGACAAAAATTGGGGAAAAATGTTGCGAGAAATTTTTTTACGATTATATTGTATTTAGGCATTTTATGTGAACATTTTGAGACTTTACATGACCATTATTATTTACGGAGTTTCAACGAAAAAACCATATTTGATGTTTAATAGAATCCAACTTTTACCGTTTATCATTAATTTGTTGGTAGTTTTTTCATACGCGTTTATGGGGGGGGGGGGAAGAGAGAAACAAAAAATGACTTCTCCAAAGTACCAAATAGATAGATGTAATGATGATGATTCACTATTGGTTCAAAAGCGAATTAAAAAATTTGAAAACCGTCCAAATGAACGAGAGAACAAAGAAAAAATTAAAGAGGCTGAAAAAATGACGATTAATCTTGTAACACCGTTATTTAATATGCCTTATGAAGAAGTAGTGAGCAATATTAATATATATTTAATTAAAACCATTAATAAATAAAATATCGTTTATTAATATTTTTACTGTTACCTATATGCTTATTTACTTATTTTTTGGTGTTTTATTTTTTTTATTTGATCTGATAGGGAATACTTATCAATAAGAAACAGATTTTAATTTAGTATAAAAATAAATATATAATTGTTTATTACTTAATAAATATTTATTTATAATCTTGAAATATTTAAATTTGAAAGTTAAAAATACATTAAAAAACTCGATAAAAAACCCATATAAAACATACATTTTAATTAAAATTATAATAAAATAATCCATTTTATATTTCATACATACTATAATATTGATAAAAATAAAAAGGTTATTCATAAAAAAATTAAAAATAAAATAGATTAAATGTTTAAATGTGTAGTACGAATATCAGAATATTTTAGGGGATGGTGACGGAATTGGAAGATAAATGCATACAGGTATAAGACGGAGTGCAACTAACTAGTTTTAAATTGTTAGAATTCAATAAGAAGATAAGACAATAATATAAGTTTATGTACATAGAATCATCGTAGTTTAATGTCAAAAACTATATCCATCTTATTGTATTGTAAAATTCTACATAAATATAGAATATGGGTCTCCAAATTTTTTTATTCGAGAGCCATATCAAAAATAAACGCACTTAACGGGGCCAAAAGTATATAAACACAAATTATTTTTAATTTTACAGAAATATAATATATATAAGGATTAAAAAATATACATCTTTTTGATTAATAATAATTGTACATAGTTTGTGCTTACAAAAAAGCTAATTTCCAAACCCATTTACAATCTGCTAAGTAGTAAAAACAATGGTCGATTTTTTTTAACTAAAAAAATTCCGATTTAATTTCTTATTTCAAAAAATCTTGATGAAAGCACGGATGAGCCACGGAGTTGCTGTAAAATACAGTATATCTAGGTTTATCTATAGGTATATCTGTTTCAATTTATTTCAAAAAAATGTAAAACTGTCGATGCTGTAGTGAGATATTACATATATTTTCAGATTTTTATCTTCCATTAGAGGGCCAGTTAAAGCTTGTTCGCGGACCAGATGTGGCCCTCCGGCCATAGTTTGGAGACCGCTGATATAGAACATAAGTATTTATGAGTAAAAATTCCAAAATATTTAACAATAAAATTAATATAAATCTATTCATAATATAATAAAATATAATCCTCTGTTGAAAATTTTTCGATTTAAACCACATAAAAATATTTATTTAAATTAAAATCTGTTCTCTACTTCACAGTTGTTAAAATGCGCCGCTAGTCTTTTTTGGACTTTATAATAATAATATTGGTATTTTTTTGTTATCATAACTACCACTGATCCAGGATGTGAGACAATTGAGTACAGCATAAAAGTTCTTGTAAATCAGTAAGAAATGCATTAACTAGAGGAAATGTGATGTATGAGAGATTATGTACAAAGTAAGGAGAAAAGCCAAGGCTAAGGGAAGAAAAAACAATCCAAGGGTTTTAAAATTGTATGATGTATAAAATATGAGAATAGAAATGTGTTAACAAATTACAAGAAAAGGATATATAGATGGAAAGAATATTTTAAATGATTATTTAATGAGAAACATCCGATATAGATAATAGATAGAATTGAGTGGAGTTTAAGTATGATAGATTTAATAAAAGAGAAGAAGTGTGAAATGTGGTTAGTAAAAAAAAAAAAAAAAAAACTAAGAAAGAGGTAGGACTGGATGGAGTACCAGTTTGTAGACTTGTAAAGAATACTTTAATTTTATATTCGGAATACTTATTCGAATAAACCTGGTAAAAAAGTATTCAGAATAGGTATTTGAATACTTAAAAACAAAAATATTCGCATATTATTTATTCAAATATTTTTAATGCATTTGAATACTTTAAAAATATTGCAGTTTTCTTTAGTTTTTTAATGTTTTGAATTATATGTTTTTATATTTTTATACCTCGAGAAAATGTCATATCGAAGTCCAACAACTACGATGATAACTGAAATATTAATTTATACAAAAATGATATAATGCAAAGACCACATGGGTCCTTAGGCCCTTTTTTTTTGGCTTTTATAAAATTGTGTATATCAATCGATATTTTAATAATTATTTTTGAAAACCATAAAAGTCCAAACCCATAAAACTTCTATATAAATTATTTTTTTCTGTGGGGATACAGTACCCTGCCACTATGATTACGTCATAATATAATTTATTTTTACAATAATTCCTAATATATTTTCTATATAATCCCAAAATGTTGATGTACAAAATGCACTATTGATACATATTATGAGCTATTTATAAAAATTAATTGGATATTGGCCGCAAGTCCCAAAAATTTACACAATATTAAAAAAACCTAAAACACATTTTGGAACAATTTTTTTTACAAATCGATCATTTTTATTGGTGGTCGATGAAAAAAAAAATTTTTAGAGAAATAAAATTACACCAGTAAAAGTACGTTCAGAGTACGTATTGGAATATTTTTTTAGAAAAGTATTCAATATAGTATTCGAATACAAAATAAGTATTTAAATACTTTTATTCTAATACTCCACTAGTCTGCCAGTATGTATATGGAATATAATATTAAGGAGTTTATGTATAGGATGACTGATAAAGTTCTTTGGTAAGTCATACTAGTTGAATGAAGAGGAAGAGTTTTGTAATACTAATATTTAAGAGTAAAGAAGATATATAGAAATTTGAAATTATAGAGAAATAAAACTTGTGAGTCACAGTTGAAGATTTGAAGAAATATCAAATTTTCAAAAAGATTTGAGCATATGAAGCGAAAAATGTGTTATCTATAATAAATCGGTTGGGGTTCATGACTGGGACGTCAATGATGGACCCAATATTCTGTATAAGAAAAATTGTACAGAGAAAAAAAAATGAGTTAGACGTGTATGGTATTTATTGATCTAGAGAAGGCGTAAGTCAGCGGCGTTCCAAGAAAGATCTTGAGGCGGGTATTAACGAGGAAAGGATTACCAAAGGTATATGTGGATATAACTGAGGATATGGATGGGCAAGTGCACGGGTGAAGAGTTTGTGTGGAGTAAACTTTTAATGTAAATGGAGTATTTTAATGTCATAGTGGGAGTGCTCCAGGATTCGGTTTTGAGTCCATACTTATTTTCTTTGGTAATGGATTAAACAAGGAAACATGTACAGTAGTTAAGGTAACCATGGTGTATGCGGTTATGTAGATAATGTAGTGCTAGTAGGAGAGAGCAGTCCTGTGGAAATAAACGATAGGATCGAGGATTAGTAGGGGTAAAACAGAATGTATGGAGTATCGTTTCGGTGAATGGGAACATGGATCAAATAGGGAAAGGCAAATAATGAAGTAGAGTGATATTTTACTACCGGAAACAACAGTGGGCGAGCAAGCGTAACAATCGGAGCACTATAGTTCCTATATTCGAATAGAATTTTGGGCGTACTCGAATGGTCTTCAAAATCCAGGTAGTAGACCTTTTCATACTCGAACTGCCTCCCGTATCATACCCACCGATTGACCGATATATCCCATTATTTTATCAATATCGATATACCTATATGTATTTTAAACCTTTTAAACAAAAAAAAAAAAAACGATACGGTTTGGTAAATTTACGAAATATCGACGATTTGACCACCACAACGTCACCAAAAGTGAATTTTGTCGTGGCGAACCGAAGTGTTTTACAAAATTGAAATTTACGTAAAAAAAATTTTCCGATACACGGACGTACCAGGGGAAAAAAAAAAAAAAAAACAACCCGTCATTGTGAAACTCACCGCTCATTCGTTCGGAATAAAAAAAAAAAAAAAAAAAAAAAAAAAAATTTACAAAATCGACTATCGCGCGCATCTTTCGTTTGCATATTGTACATATAATATATATTATGGGCTCGCGAGTGTAAAATGTACACGTATTATCATCATTATCATCATTATCACCGTCATCATTATCATTATCACTGTCATTGCGTGGTTGTCATTATCGCCGTCATTTTAAACGGGTGCGGGAGGGGGGGGAGGAAAAATTGCGTTTTTCGTAGTTGGCTTACGGCCGCGGGGGATGGTGGCGGAGATAAACGATTGGCTGTGCGGTGGGGCCCGCGATGTGGGGACGACGTGGACTGGCGGCGGTGGATGAAAAATCGGACCGATTTATCGGCCGACTATGAACGGTCAAATCGACCGTGCAGATAGCGGGCAATGGTGGCCCGGACGTCCGAAAGTCGTTGGTTCGCCGTTTATATCGCATTATATGTACGGGCGGGCGGGCGCACGAATCGAATACAATGACGGTTTTCTCGTGTATATCCACACACCCACACACCCGTCCGTCACTTTGAAACGTTATGTGTAAACACGTTACCAGAGTTTTAAAAACGAAAACCTGACCGACACGCCGTTATATAATAATAATAATAACAACAACAACAACGACGACGACGACGATAATAATGACGATAATAATGACGATAATAATGATGATAATAATGATAATAATGATAATAATGATAATAATAATAATAATAATAATAATAATAATATATTGCAGTTGAACATGTACGGTCATACGGTTTTCTATACGTATACGCCGGCCCAATATGCATTATCTAATAATAACAATATACGTTATTGTATATGAGCGTCGAACGCCAGCCATTACAACCCGGGACCCGGGTGAATAAATACAACTTTCCAAAAGTGTTTCGTACACGTATTCCGAATATTTCGAAAAAAAAAAAATATATTCACAACATATATAATACGTTCTCGAATATTTCATGATAACGGTATTGCCCAACTATTGGAAATATAGTTCACAAAACGTATTCCAAATACTTTTCGAATACGTTTTCAGATTCTGAGCTATATAGTGGTTTTACAGTGATATGTTTATTTTATTTTTATTTTTCTGTTTACATTTTTTCTACCGGAAGGAGTGCTCTCCGATCTTTACAAGCTTACCCCCGGTTTCCGGTAGCAAATCGCATCTAGTTGGTACTTTAGAGAGGACGTAATTTTTCGATATTATCGATAGTTTTTTTAACGCGTACGGAAAAACTACGAAAAAACTACGAAAAAATGACGAAAAAACGGCAAAAATATGATCTCGTCAATTCGAGATTTTTCATTTCTTCGTAATTTCGAAAATAATTACTTGAAAATCTTGAGATTTTTATCCAATATTTAATTTAGTAATATATTTACGATGATTAAGTTTTCTTAATTTTTTTTTTTTTGCAATTTTGGGCTATTTATAGACATTTTAGATTTCGAGGTTTCTATGTCCTAAAAGAGGTAATTTTGTATTTTAAGGTCTGAAAAATTTATACGGCGTTAAATATACGTTACTCTAACTAAATTCGAAAAATCTCAAAAGTCCGTTTTTTTATAGGTAGTCATTTTCATTTTTTCGACAAAATGATCAATTTTAAGGTATTTATAAGTCCAAATAGTTGGTAAAATGAGATATTAAGACCTGAAAAAATTTAGTAAAACGTTAGTCGTGCATTCATTTAACTAAATAATATAAAACCGACGGAAAAAAAGTATTTTAGATTTTGAGCGTAGCGAGGGAGCTAGTGGTTTAATAATGACGTTTATTTTTTTCTCTGTTGACAAATTTACTACCAGAAGGAGTACTCGGATCTTTACAAGCTTACTTGGTTTACTGTAGCAAATTTCATCAAATTGGTACTTTAAAGAGGTCATTTTTCGATTTTTTCAATAGTTTTTTAATGCATAAGGAAAAACTACCAAAAAATGATGAAAAAAACGGCAAAAATACGATTTCGTTAAATTCAGATTTTTCATTTCTTCGTAATTTCGGGAGATCATATTTATTTCTACATTTGATCTTTAATGTATTGTAAAATATATGTAGGTATTGAGTCTTCTTCTTCGCCTTTTCTCCCAACTATTTGGGGTCTGAGTATATAACTAATATTAAGAGTTATGAATACTATACCGAAGCTACGCTCAGAATCGTTTTATTGAATGCAATACATCCACCAAGAATATACTGACACTCAACGAGCGAAGTGCAAATTTTTATTTATTTTTTTACTTTATTTCGATAACAAAAATCTATGTTTAATATTATCATATATTTAATTATTTTTCCTTTGTAATAACACAATAAAACTGATAATATACACTTATTTATTAATTATAAATTATATCCAAATTTTAATATTGCGTCTTCATTTAAGTAATAAGTGTGTAGATAATATATTTTTTTTTTTCGTAATAATTAGTATTATATACCTAGGACATAGGTATATAAGATGTCGTATATCATTAACTACTGTAATTACTAAATTTATTATGATAATATAATATAAATAAGTATAACACTTTCAAACTATTTATTTCATCAATAAAAATCATTATTATTTAAATCTACTTATTTAAAATTGGAAGATAACGTTACACTGTTCTACTAAATACAGTCGAAAAGAAAATAACACTGACAGAAAAAGAATGAAATTATTTTTACAAATGTGACGAACCTTGAAAAATTATTCGGAATACTACCCAACTCTGCATATAACTATATACAGTGACCTTATTATTATACCTTAATTTCATAGGACAGTAAATATTTTTTGATCTACATGGTAGATCTACATGGTGGTTCTAAAATTAAAATTCGAAAATTCACATACATTTCTGCACATACAGTGGAGCGGAGATACAACGACGAATGTTTTGGAAAAATTGTTCTCCCTTTAATACCCATGTTTTTAAATTATTATTCATAATATACCTAGTAGTATATTAATAGTTTGGCATACTCTTATTTCCCAAACTCTAAAGCCGAGTGCACACGGTGCAACTGTTTTGGGTTGAAGGTTGTAAACCAGTTTCACCTACAACCAATTTACAACCAGAACGAAACTTTTATCCGTACACGGACAAGACTGATAACGGAACAATTTGTGTGTAAATGTGTATGAAAAAATACATAGTGTTTGGAAAGAACGTCGTTCATGCATTCACGTTCATATTTTGTGAACGACACGCGAACGTCACTCGTTTCTGTCAAATAGAACGTGAACGTGAACGACATTAATATTTTTTAAGGAATTTTAACGATTTTCAGGCCATTCAAATTAAATTAAAATATATCAAAATTTGGCTATAAACTTTATAAGATTTAAATATAATACTCAAAAGTCTAATTTCTCCGGTTCCGCTATGAAACGATGGTTTCTACGAATCGGTAATTTTTCAGTATATATATGAGAAAAATTTATATTTTGTTAATAATTCATTAATTAAAATGAACGACCAGATGAACGCATTGGTTTTTTTTTTAAAGGACGTGAGTGTAAACGTGTTCTTTCTCAATAAATTTGAACGTGAACGTGAACCAATTCAATTTTCAAGTGAACGTTCCGAACACTGAATAAATATAACCTAACGGACGAATACCTCGTAGTTAGCTTAAACTTAAAACGGCAACGCAACTGCGACCGCGGAAAATGATCGCGTACAATCGATTTGAAACCGATTGCAAACTAATAGCATTCCAATCGTCTCACGTGCGAATCCCCGCAGATATACACTGCCAAGGTCACAAAACACTTGTAAGCTCAACTGGTTTTACAACCTTAGTCTCAAAACAGTTGCACCGAGTGCTCTCAGTCTAAAATTCTCAGGCTTGCACCTCGTAGTTTGGTGCAACTTAAAACTGCAACGCGTACAATCGATTTGAAACCGATTGCAAACTAATAGCATTCCGATCGTCTCACGTGCGAATGCCCGCAGCTATACACTGCCAAAGTCACAAAACACTTGTAAGCTCAACTGGTTTTACAACCTTAGTCTCAAAACAGTTGCACCGAGTGCTCTCAGCCTAAAATTCTCAGGCTTGCACCTTCATATATACTCGGGGGAGTCAAAGACCGTTCTTGATAGCTACGACAAGATCACTGGATGGGTTTGGTAATTGTATGGATGACTTGCACCATAGACCAGTCACGCTACCAGCGGGAAAAATCCCAATTCACTACGTATTTCGATTACTCGACCACAGTGGACCCCAATTATTCATAGCTAATATATTGAGATAAATGTAATAATAAATACACGATGGTATTTTCCGTTGAATTCGCATACGAATCGATATTTCACATCATTCTCCTTCGTTTTTGACGCTCTGCAGTGTCATTTGTGGGGTGGCCTGGGAGTGCGACTACACCATCGATTTAAAAATCTTAATTATTGGCCTTCCATTAATGCTTTAATGCGCTGTCATAATTAACTTAAATAATATGTACTATGTATTCTTACACGATATGAATATTAATTTTAAAATAAATATAATATTGTATATATATATATATATATAGGTATAATATATAACTAATATTTTTCTGATAATACATATATATTTTTTTCACACATACGTTATACGTAGATATATAAATTGTTTTTTAAAAAAAATTGCCCCGTATAATGTTAAAATAGGCTCGCCTATTCGCACACACGAAAAAAGAAAACCAAACGATGTCCCTACTGTACGATGAAAAAAGTTATGTGACATATCGATTTATTTGAAAAATTTGCGGGAAATATTATAAAGTTATTTTTATTATTTATCACGAAATATTTATATATATATATATATATATAGCAATATTTTAAGAATAAATGTAAAAAGTCCAAGTTTTTATTTATTTAAAAATCATGTTAATTAACTATAGGTATGTTAGCCGTCAATAAATTGTACCATAATAATTTTTGCAAATTTATCAAACGTTTTATCACATCATTTTTTCATCGTGGTGACATCAGGCGATACTGAGCGTCAAAATTTTATATATGGGGCAAAAAAGAGGAAAAATGATGTAATATATTGATTCATATGAGAATTTTACAAGAAATATCATAGTATTTATATATTTTTACATTTATCTCAAAATATTATAAATTACAATTTAAAACTTAGTTTTTAAAGGTAGAAAAAAAAATTCAAAACATTCGTCATTGTGTCACCCCACGGAGTATGTGTACGTATTTTCGATACTAATTTTAGAAACACTCTGTATGTATTGTTGTCCTAAAAAATTGAGCTAAGTACATAGAAATTTACTTTTTTTATCATTGTTAAATTTAAACAATGTTAATGACTTTTTTTTTTTTTTATTAAAAACCGAGGAATAATTAATAACAACCATTATTATCGGATTGTTATAATAATAATTATAATAATTTACTGTCTGATATACTGATGTTTATTCGGAATTTATTTTAAGTATTTTTTCTGAATTTTTTTTGTTATAGAATATTTTAAATTTTAAATCTGTAAATTTTTTTTTTTTTTACTATTTTTGTATTCTTACATTTTATTTTAATAAAACAAAGCAATTAATTCGTAAGATCGTACAATGTATAGTTCAATCATATGTGATAATAAATTATTTTGCTCTATCCTCACAAGTATCTATGTATACTTAACTCTATCTACACATTTAAATACATAAATTCAAATGTGTAAGGTTCGTCTTGAAATTATAGTTTTATTATTATTATATACGGAGAAGTATATTGGACGGGGAATTGTCGGACTGGGATTTATCAGGCGAGGAAATTTTAAACGGGAATATGACCGGTTACCAAAACTATTAGCCAAATTTATAGACGACACTAAGATTTTACACAAATTTAACTTGGTTAAGTAATCATTATTACTTATCATAAATTCCCCAGTAATATTTATAAAAGAACCCGAGTTTTTGTTTACCTGAGTTTTTTCTAAGCACATTTCAAGTATTACTTATTATCGAAGTGTCAAGGAGATTATATATATTTTTATTCTAATCAGCACGTTTATCATTCAGACACTAATTTAGCTGTTATTGTACCACAATGTTCAGAAAACAAACCAACCTGAGGCCTGTGAACATTCTAATGTATCTCCATTGAATTTATAAAATTATATACATAAAAATGAATAATAATAATAATAATAATAATAATATTTAATAAAAAAATAAATTGATTTTTTATTTCATTTCATTTATACTTGCAGGGTATTCTTAGTTACATACAGTCGTAAGGAAATTAATGTTTTTGTAAATTTATCAATACCTAATGGCTAGTCCTCGTCTATCAAAATTGGGATATTATCTTTTGAGTATACTCTAATAGGTAAAATCTTAGTTAACACAATATATTTTGGAAACCGAAACTTTTGGAAAAATGCAAATATAAAAATCTCGTAAATTTTATTATTATGGTTAATATTTATAAAAATAATGATGTAAAATATAAGTATAATGGATTATAGTACCTATATAATAGCGTATTTACATTTCAATGGTGTTATATTGTTTTGGGAGACGAATAGTTTCTTAATGCTACAAATATAATTTAAATCCTCATCTAAGTAATCCAGATAGTTAATATCCATATTTGAAAAAATAAGAAAAATTAAAAAATTAAGCATACACGTAGAAAGTATGTACTTGAATTTTTATAAAATGTATCTTATAAGAATTTTGTACTTACGAGATTTCATTATAAGGTTGATAAACCTTAGATATTTCTTAATTTTTATTTGAGTTTTTCTTAATTTGTTTTATTTTGTTCAGTTATTTAAGTATTTAATTTATATAAATACCAAAAGTTTGGATTTATTTCAGTTAAAATATAACTAAAATATTTCTCAGTAAGTACAATAAGTCTGAGTTATAAATATCAATTATTAGTTTAAGTTAAGGTTATACTAAGATTTTTCTTAGTATCGTTTAGAAATTTGGCTACATATCACATTTCGATTTTAAGCCGACAACCAGCTATAATTTAATATACAAATTCTTAAAGAATATATTTTATAATAATGTTTCCGTTTTGATTTTTGAAATCCGATGAACATTACCCGAGTAATAGGCGTTTAAATTTAAGACGTGGCGGAGTGAAGAAGTATATCACTAGCTGTGATGGCACGTAATAATTAATGTTGATAAAGACGTACAGCTACAACAGTTTTATTTCTCCATTCCGGCACGTCTTCAATTCGAATCAGAGCATTTTATTTAAGGAATTTTCACTGGGTGACATTTAAAAATGTATCAAAATATACACTGGGGTAACCATACGTCCTATTTTTAGCGACATTGTCATGTTTTTGAGGATTGCGTCCCCGTTGTCCCTGCAAACTTTAAATAGACCGTTTTTTGTCCCGTTGTTGGAAGTTGGGTCACGTTTTTATCTATTTTTTTGTTATCTATATTTTATCTAAAAATTTTTTTTAGAAAATTGATGATGAATGACTTTTTTTTTTACCATTTTCAAACTGATTTATAAAAATTATTACGATATTCACTTTTTTTTTTTTTTTGTAATTCCGTTTTTTAATTTGAAAAATGGGGTCACCCTACTATGCATTCATCAAATGGAGATTTTAGATTTTATGCTGGCCTCTCATTGTTATTCAAAATTATAGATAGTAGAAAAACTATATGGAAGGGTACAATTATTACTAATAAGTTATAATATTTAATTTAATTTAAATCTATTTCTTAATCAATTTTTGATAATATTGACAACCTTTAATATTCGTATAAACAATCTTATAAACATAATTGTGTCCTTAGAATTGTGTACATTTGTAAATCAAAGTAAGTAGTATACTAATAGTTGATTAATTATCAACAAGTTCATTATTAAAAAATGCCTTTGCATCTATTTAGTTTCAAATATTTATCCATAATCATTCATTACCCAATTATTTTACATAAGTATACCAATTTATAATTAAAAAATGTACCAATGTCGAATTACTTAAAAAGACTGGGCAAAATATTTTCACTGGCGACATTTATATTATTATTAGATTTTCGGGGTATTTGTAAAACGAGAAAGGTTATTTCATAGAACTTATACAATTAATGCGAAATAATTAATATAATAATTTGTGGCCAAATTCTCATAGAAAACGATATATTACAATACAATAAAATCATTTATCTATCCCCATTATCATAATATCATGTTGTTTCGTTAGATCATTATTTTTTCGAGTGTTGGCTAACTGAAAATTAAAATTGTTAATACAATTAAAATATTGTATATATATGTACACACATACAATATACAGTCGATGTTCACGCGATGAAGGAGAAAAGAGTTAAAGTCAAATTGTTTTTCAAGAAAAAATATTCATGATATTTGATAGTTTTAAAATTGTAATATTTTTTTCACTGAACGGATATTGAAAATTGAAATAAAATCATTCTTCTAGTAGAAGAAGAGAGTGTATCTATGGGTGTAGCTGAGATTTGTTTATATGAAACACCTGTCAAATAAATCATCAGTAGGTAATTAAGTTTGACAGGATATGCTTAAATAAATAACAAAGTTGGATTATTGATTACTACTAACTAAAAAGAAAATCAATTTTTATTTACTGTTTAAATTAATTTTAAGGAAAGTTTTACAGATCACATTGAAATTCTTAAAAATATATATAATTCAAGTAAAAAGTCTTTTAATAAATAATCCGTTTAGAATTATGTAATCTATATCAGAGATTTCTAAATGTTGAATGATAAAACATGACATATACACTTTTATGAGTTTTATAAGCCCTGTATTTTTTGTTCATCATTGCTTATACACGATATAGAAGTTGTCGAAATATCCGTTGATGAAAATATGATTATTTTTTCACTTTTTATTAATTTTTTTTTCACACTTTAAATAACCAAAAAATCGTCTATACTTTTATGATCTACTAAACGTTTACCTGTACTTTATGGTCTGGAAACTTCCGATTCAATATGTTATAAAAAGGCATTATTGAAAAATAAATTGTTAATCAAAAAAAGAGAATACCTACCACATTTCTCACTTTGTTGGGAACCTAAAAATAATGAGGTCATTGCCTGGGCACCAGGGATTTTGTGTCAGATTCCATCTACCATTTTTTCCACCGATAGAATGCCATAGAAAAATGTTTCTAAGGTATACGTCTTTATGTTATAATGTTATGACTTATGATAATATTTTATTGGATTAGTCGTCGTCGTCGCCACCAGCCGGCGACTTTACCAGATTCTCAACGGTGAGATGTTTCGTTCTCGAGACCGGCCAATTATTTCTTAAAACAAAAAATACGTTATAAACATCCGAGTGTAGTATATTTAGATACTGTTCGTCTAATCATTGAATATTTATGCAAAATAATAGTTATAATAATAAAAAAAAAAAAAAAAACATTTTATCAAACGACGTAATTAAGCTAGCTGATAAAAACACGTTTTCTACATAATATTAATATGTTATACCTATTCGTCTACACACAGTGTTGAAAAGGACAATAAAATAATATCTAAATTAAGATAAAAGATAAAGTTAGGTAATGATAAAAGATAAACGAGTTTATATAGATAAATAAATAAAATATATATATACGAGTAGGTACATTGATTTTAGTTTTTAATTCCTGAGTGCTATTTTTATGTCATGATAATAATATAAAAGTTGCTAACAAATACAATTTAATCAGTATCTTAAATAGCTGTTCATTGATTTTTGATTTTACTTGATTCTAGAATGTTCTAGGATAACTGATTATGACGTTCGCCAAATTCATGAACTGAAAGGGGTTGCAAGCACTACTGAGCAGTAAAAAAACGAATTAAAAAACAATAAATACTATTTAGATAAATCCAATAAAAGATAAAGACATTTTTTATCATCCCTTTGATAGCTTAAAATGTTTTCATCTAGATAAGATGAACGATAAATGAATTTATCTATATATATATATATGTCTTAATATTGATTTATACAAAGTAAGTGAATATAAACTAAAATATAATTAAATTTTTATAGGTTGTATAATGTCAGGCGATTTCGTGTTGGATTACGGACATTGTGACTGTATAAGCGGTAATTATTATATTGTATTAGCTATTAGGTTTTAATCCAGGCCATTAAACCGCGTACTACGCTAGACCGTAAAATATATGTATAAGTACACGTTTTCTTTCGATTTTCGAAATCTTTTTCGCAATTATAATTTTTATTTTGCTTAACTTGTATTTTTATTTTAGTCGTAACAATATTCACGTAATAATGGACAATGCATTAGGTACATTAAATTAATTAATGTTGAGAATTTCGGGTTAGATGTAATTGCATCATACGCTTTAAACTAAATACATTATTATAACAAACCGAATAGATTGTTTATACGCTAGAAAAAAAAAAAAAAAAAAAACAAGATTAAAAATTATGAATAGGATATTATGTTAAAAGTGAAAATGTTAAAATTTCGTCGACGACAGAGTCGGCAGAACGGGATGGGGGGTGGGGGGGGGGTACAAAGACTTTGAACACGGTAAGGAGGGACGTAGTAGACACACCAAAGTTTCTTTCGTTCATATATTGGTGACCACAAACTATTGTACAAACAACAGAACCCCGTGTTCTTCACGTATTATAAATTTCGCGTAAACTCGTTTACACGGAGACAACAATAATGGTTATTGTTGTAAGTGGGATCGAGAAATTATTACGTTCGAATTGCATTAAAATTAAAATGATATAATTATATATACATAAAAATTATTGGCTCCAGAAAAGATCAAATAAATAATGAATAATTCAATATATTGTTTTGCATATTAAAGATTAAATTACGTTAGATTTCCGTAAATATGCACATAATTTTTAGTAAAATTTATACTATATGGAAATTAAAAATATAATTTTTAATTTGTTTTTTAAACAGCGAAGTAATTAAATCGTAAAAACAAAAAAATAAAAATATTTATACGGTATTTGTGTTCAAAGTATTATAATATAATTTATCAGTGGAAAATTAAAAAGGGGTTCAGCATTTACACAATAAGGATTACTGCAGAGATGAAAATATTAAATCGAAATATAATAATATTATAGACCCGTGTACATAAATAAACATTAATTTCGTATACCGTTTTACGCAAAAAATTATCTTGAAATTTAGTTTCTATTAAAGTATAACAAATTTCGAGTCTTAATTTTGCGATAGACCGTTAAACGCGTAAAATAAAAGGGGTATTGACATCAGGTACATTAAATTTACGCCTCGCAGATAATATATTAGGAAAGTTTGGAATTCTCGTTTGTAATTAGGTACCTATATACGTGTAAATAATTTCAAACTAAAAATGCATATTTGTTCTAAACTTTAATTAAATTATAGTTTCGCGTTAAACAAATACAAATATTTCATTTTTTTAATACATATTATACCTACGTGTTATTATTTTTTCTAACTTTTTATCGAAAAATTCCATAGCTATGAGTATTTTTTCTACGTATGTTATATTATGATGTTAGATAAAATATGTAGCAAATTATAGAGAATATTATTATTATATTTTAAAATGTTTACTGTAATTGCATTCGGCGTTTTACACATAATGAAAATAGTTTTTCAATTCCTAATCAACCGACGAGGAACGGAGTAATAGTGCAGAGTACTAAATAATTATTTCATTATTTCGTCTAAAATTAGTACCAAACTATAATGCTAATTAATTTTAAAGTATTGATTAAATATTCGACTTTTATAAATGTCAACTTTTAAAAATTAGGTAAAAAAATATACGTTGCTATAATATATACATTATACGGTGCAGCATTTCAAAAGTAATCCATTTTTGTAACGTAAATTTCAAATTATTTTTAAAAAAATGAAATAAATTATTTGATGTAATTTAATTTCAAAAAATTTTGAAACAGCCGTTTACTTGGCTTTAAATTTATATTAAATTGAAACAAAATTATTCAAATTGTGTAATAGTTAAGTGAATTAGAATAGGTTAAATTTTTGATTTTCAATACGTCAGTAAAAATTAAAAAAGAGATCACGTCTGACTAAATCAAATTCAGTTTTAATGAGGTAAAATAAATTACGTTAGGTGAAATTTTTTTTTTTAAATATTGAATTAATTTTAAATTGTAGGTACCTATAAAGTTTCATTATATTTAGATATGTATTTATATGGATTATTATGAAAATATCCGTTTTTCAATTCGTTTTAATTTTATAGCTGAGCGAAAATAAAAATTTAACCACCCGGTTCTAGATTTTACGTAATTTGTGTAATTTTTTTGAAAATTTAGTAAAAAAAATAAAAAAAAAAAAAAAAGTAAAAAATAGCTATTTCAATCTCAAAATGTACAAAAATTCTGTACAATTTTAGATTCTTAGTGGAACGAGTAAGCTATACCTATTGATTTTGCAATGATGTTTATTTAATTTTTTCCGTGAGCAACTTACTTCGGCCGAGAAGAAGTCGAGTAGGAATTTCGGAGTTTGTACGGTAGAAAATTTATTCTAGTTGGTGATTATTTCGAGTGGTCATTTTTTCTTCGTTCTCTCGGTAGTTTGTCTAGGCGCGAAGAGAAACTACCACGGGTCGTGCGCGGTACGATGTATTTTACGAATGCGGCGAAATAACAAAATACCGAATAAAATTTCCAAGGCGATTTTCCATTAAATGTTCGAGTTTCGCTTAAAATCGATTTATCGAATGTAAATGATTCATCGTTTCGCGTTTTCGCGAATGCAACACATCCACCAACATTGCCCCGTCCGCTAAGCTGCAAAGTATTTCCACCGACCCTAACGATCAGAATTTCATTTTCGTTTTTTCTTTAAATGTGCATTCTATCAAATCGACTTTTGCTGGCGGGGCAAAAGTCAAGCACTTTGTAATAACATGTACGTAAATCCATCCATCTATCTATCTATCTATCTATCTATATGTACCTGTATTTAGATATAAAATGAATTTTATTTATTTATTTATTTTTTCGTCAAAATAGGCGTGCAATAGGTATGTATTAGCGTTTTACGATAACCGATGGGCTTAAATTTAAAACTCAATGCGTTCACACGCACGGGCACAAATCGACCGAGAAATTCACCGAAATAATTTAGACACGGATGGGGGGGGGGGGAAGGGCGCGCCCTCCGAAGGGATCACTTGCCCTATTGTAATGCGTCCGTACGATATCCCAACCATACACGCATATTATACCGACACGATCCTTTAACGAGGACGGTATGTACGGTTAATTTATATATCAATTATATCGTGTAAGAGACCGTAGATGGCAGTTAAATTCGCGGGTTAACGGCCCGGAGCTAAACCCGGACCGGACGCGGCGGGGGCCGAGAGAAAATCGCGCGGGCCCTGTCACGAACACCGTTAACGAAAAACCCGTTATTTACAGGAACCCATACGGGAGCGGGCGCGCGTATCCCGTGACGACCATAACGCTTTTGTGTGACGACTTGTATATCGTCGCGGTGAAAGATTTTGACGACGATTTTATCGCGTCGACGACCGTCGTTGTGCCGTATCGATATCGGCATCGATCGTCGTCGGGCCGTACGCCATAATGCCCGCGACGGGTATACACGCGGTATCCGTTCACAAGGTCGTATTTTTATTTTCCCCTTGTATATATACAGCTAGTGTTATCGTCTCACGAAGATCCGACTAACGCAATAACTTTCGTTCCGTCGGATCTTTTCCAGTTTTACGTGTTTCTGAGTAATAATATCACTACTCGATCTCTGCGCTCTACGAGTGTTACGTTTCATATTTATTTTTTTGTACGACTGAAAAAATTGAAATTTTTTAAATCGAAGATAGCCATTTTTATTTAGCGAAAATATGTCGGCGTGTGAAACTTTTTAATTATGTCACCATCGTTATTGTTTCTAAACAATTATTAAAGTTTGTTAAAATTCAAATTTATTTCTTGCTAACCGACATAATTTTATACAGCAATATAAAAATGATAATTATGTACTATTATATAATTCTATATTATCATTATATTTGATGTCATAAAAATATTATGATACTACAAATGAAATTCCCACGGACAAAAATTAATTTATGTTATTCAACACCTAGCGGTCATTTATCGTTAATGAAAATAATTGAATTTTCAGTAAACATCAAAAACTGTAGAAAATTGACGGCTTAATAATAAATATTAATAAACATTTCTACAGAAATTTTAATTATACATTTTTAGTTGTAAAAAAATAAAATACAAGAGTTTTAGCGCAGGGTTCTATGAATTATATTACAAAAGAAAAAAAAACTTAAAAACACTGAACAGAACAAAAGTTATTGTATTTGTCAGATCTTCGTAAGGCACCCAGTATATATATTTATTGTTTATATAATGACAGCGATAATCTGGTTTTCAGAATAATCACAAATCCGTATCGAGTGAAGTGAGTAGTCGAGAGTGTTTCGAAATAATACACATTTGATCGGTAATCGAAAAAAAATGAGTTGTATTTATTATAGTATTATAGAAACTGAAGAATTATAGAATTTTGTTGGAGGGGAGCGTATTTATTTTGCTCGGATTTATACTTGCGTAGATTAAAGTCGTGGCCAAAACTGTTCAGTGCAATGTTTTGTATACACAGATAATATAAAAATACTAAACGGTGTTCGAATACGCCTGAATACAATTTATGGAGTATAGCGGATCGAGTCGTTTTTCAAAAATTGAACTTCATTTAATGAAGTTCGAATCGCATCTCTAGAACAAGACTGCCACGACTCAAAATTCATCAATTTTGATTTATGACTACTAATTTCGAATAGTAAAAAATTAGCTCAATAAAATGCAATAACGCCACATTCAATATAATTTTTTATTTTGCCATCAAAAAAATGTGGCAGTATTGAATTGTTCTATTTTTAGCTAATTTTCAAAGCAACAGAGCCATATTTACTTTATGGCAGTATACGTTTGCGCATTTATCCAATTAATCATCGAAGTTGAAATTCAAGACTGCCTTATTTCGATTTGTGGCGTTCTTGCACTAAATAAAAACTAATTTTCCTGTGATATGTTGAGTACAAAACGGTAATATTTAGAGTTATGGCGGTATTGAATTTTTTTTCAAATTTGTGATAGTGGCAGCTGTAATACAAAATACGACAGTCCTGTATTTATAAATATAAATATTTCCCCGCTTTGCGTCGGCATATGGCTGTCTTAAAATCAATTTAGGTGTGCAATACAGCCAGCCACATCTCAAAATATGGCCGTGTTGCATTCACTTGAAAAATTGTAAAAGGCCACAAGTCTAACTTTTTGGGCTTAAAAGAGTATTTCATGATATTCGAAAAAATTATATTGTAATGCATGTATGAAATATCTTAGTTTTAAACTTCAAATCGTTTTTTCTCAAAAATATAAATTTCGAGTTGTGAGGCTGTCTTGTTCTAGAGGTGCGAAATATGCATTTGAGTATTAGATTTAAATTCATATTACGTTGACGTTGATTATAGTACCATTATCGTCCATCGGCGTGATTACAATACATTATGATATTACAATCAACGATATCGTCGAGCTAAATATTTTATCGAGGTGAAAAATATGATAACAATAATAATAATAATAATCGATTGGCGAGGATAGTCTCCCGGTCGGCCCGCACTGCGTTCATGTAGTGAAATTGCCGATGCGCGACGCCGTGGCTACAATGGCCCGAAAACTACAGATATTGCTGGCCGTTATTTATATCGGACGACCACAACAATGGAGACTTAATATTTTTAAAACTTGACTGTTGTACATTTTTTATACGCATATATATATATTATATAATTTTTATTTTTATTTTAACAAAATATGTTTTGACCGGACGTAATAGCGCCGAAATTCTGTATCCAATATACTAGCAATACACCGTACAATATAATATTATGCGATACACTGTACAATATACACGTATTTTTTGACCGTAATACATTATGTTATTCTACATTTTAGCGATACATTTGACTTTTAGGTTCGTGGAAAAAATGACCAAAGAAAAATGTATAGGCTACGGATAATTAGTCCAACGGACAAATGGGCGAATGATTTATTATTATTATAGTTTCATTAGGTTATTCTGTAACAAAAACGAATTTAGAGGTCACAGTAGATTAACTGAAAATCGTCCAAAGAGATATGTTGGACGGTCTACCGTGTTCGGAGGAAAATACTACAACATTTATTTACCGAGTACTACAACGTACAATGGAAAAAATGAGAAATATTTTTAGAGAAATAATTAAATCCATATTTTTAATACGAAATATCAAGTACATAGTATATAAATTAATGTATTACGATATTATCTATTTCGATACGACTGAAGTAAATAACTGTACATGTTTTTTTCCGAATAAACTACTCATGAAATACTCTACGGATTAACTATAATAACATATTACATTATTTGTTCATCAAAACACACATTATAATAATATATTTAGTAATGTTTTTACTATTTTCGTACTTTGCGCTTTGTTCTGTGGCTATTTTTTTTTTTTTTTTTTTTTTTTTTTTTACCGAACACCCGTGTGCAATAGGCTTTCTAATGGGATCGGACTCGTAAAACATATAAAATGGCAAAACGTACGAATTTGAAGAATTGCACGTGATCCGAATAGAACATTGGATAGGTGTCGTTAGGTCTTTTGAATTATTTATTACCAAGTGACGTAGTTTTTTTTTTGTTTCTGAAATGTATACTGAACAATTTTTGTTTAGCATATTCGCTAAAGGCGTATAGAATTTCATATTTGTATATGCCGATTTGTTCGTTTGTCGAATGTTGTTTAATAATGAAGATAAAATATAAAATACCATTTTATAATAACGTTTGTTATTTGATTTCAAAAACCGTATGTTATTTAAATTAAATGCATATCAAACGATCTTATTATAGGGTATATTGAATATAGAATTATATTGGATTTTGAGAATGACGTGTTTTATACGATTTTGACGTTAGGCAGCTTTACTCGAAAGACGTTTTTTCTAGGGGAATAAAAATATCGTAATACATAGCCGTTTGTTAGTATATTAGTTTTGATGAAAATTATATTTTGATAAAATAAACTTAACGAAAAACATGTTTCACAAGTAATCAGTATCTATAAACACTAATGAGACTGTATTTATTATACCTAACAAATGTTAAATTTCTTGTATGTTAGAAGTTTTTATTAAAATATTTTTTTGAAATATTTAAATGATTTATTAGTTTAATATATAGTTAATCGTGTTCAAAATAAAAAGTTTAATTCGTGTTTTTGGTAACATTCAGGAGGATTTAAGAAGTCAAACTACGTTGTATATGCCGTAAAACAATATTACAAAAAAAAAAAAAAAATATAATAAATTCACGTACAACAGCGATAAATTATACGTAACACGGATAATTAAAATTTGGAATTATTATCGAGACGTAATTAAATAAGAAAAAAAAATAATAATAATAATAACTGAAATTAACATTTATTCTTTACTGCGTATTACGTTATTATTTTGTATACAGTTATAGAACAGTCAGTGTTTATTGAATCCGTCGATATATTTTTGAAATGTTGGCTTATACGTCTACTTTGCGAGTTTACTGTAATATACACTTTTTCTTATCTGACAATAACTCGCTTATCTTTATTTTCTTTTTATTATTGTTATGCTTCCTGTTCGAAGAAGTTTCTTTTTCATTTTCTTTTAGCGGGTCCCACACCGCACATAAATTTCGGCAGCGAACTTGGGCCTCGCTCGCTCGACTATATGCAGACCAGATAAGTTTTATATTTAAAAGCGTATCCGCCGGCGGTATATAGAGGGGTGTGCACCTTTTTTTTTTTCACTACCTCTTCCCATCTACTTGTTCATATACAATTTGGCTATGATCCCAAAAATAAAATACATCGCCCGGAGTTGCTGTTTTTTTCGACACGACCTTTAAAACATCACCGCGACCGTCACACGACATCCACGCATCCACGGTGTTATCATTATGATATGTATTATTATTATTATTATTATTATTATTATTATTATTCTACCAGGGTTATGACATTTCTCTCTCTGGATATTACGTGCCTTGTGTCATGATGCAGTAGTAGATTATATTACAGTCATTGGATTAAATCGGAGGTCCGAAAATAAACTGAAATTTGTTTTGAAAAGTTGTCAGATTTTCTTAGAGAAACATAGCGAATGCAATTCATAACTTTAGACATCCGAGTTATTAGTATTCCCAGAATTATTTCTCTAACGTCTTGAATTTGTTTGAAAATTACTGATATACTGACATTACATTAAAATAGGCGTATGGAATATAGTTAGTTAATAAACGACGGAAGTATTGCCATTGAACGACGTCTTAAATTTCATGTCTGGTTTATGTTATTGTTAATTGTTATTATGATAATTACGTCATAGAAAATGTTAAACGTATATTAGTGCCCCCTAAATTGTTTCGATATTTTTTGCAAACTTTAAACAGACCCACTTAATTTGTTGATTAATTATATGAAATTCTTCTTTTAGACGTTGGTATCTTCTCTTTGGAATCGCCGATCCCTTCCAATTATGACCGTACAGATGAAGGAACCTCCTCCAGAAATGAAAGTCATTCAGTGACTAGTTGAAAAAGTTGTAGGGCACTCCGTAGATAAAATGAACACGACGACGTATGGTGAGGAGATAACATACCATAAAGTTAACACACGTGTCTCGTTGTTGCACTAATTATAAATTTACCTAAGACATGAGCCCCCGTTTATTCAAATCAACTTTTCGATAAAATCGATAGCACATATTATGTTAAATGACACCAGTGTCTCGATGTTTCACGGAAAAACGCAACTTTAACCAGGTTGGCGCTTGTCTCGTTGTTCGGCCGAAAAGGCTTAAACTGTTCAAATGTGACGAATTATTATTTTTTGATTAAACAATTATGTTTATCGATATTAATAGTCTAGAAAATTTAATAAAATACTAAATGGATGTTGTATACACGTTTTGTATCAAGTTTTATTTAACGTAGAAAACTACTTATTAGCCGGGCACTCACTGCAATTCATGAGCGTTATTAGATCGTTCGTATCTATATTTTTATATTCTCCTATAGTATTCTTATTTTAATGTTTTTTTATTTCTTGGGTTATAACGAACGTTGTTATTTCGTTTACGATACTATATTTTCCTTTAGTTTTTATTGATTTATTTATCGTTACGACCAAAGAAAAATCATTAATTACATAGTGTCGAATCATTCAAGTAATAATGTGCTATATATCTTAATATGATTAAGAACACTTGTTATAATATCATAGTTAGCTTCCAATGCGTTCAAATTATTTGTAAAACTTTCAATGGACTCTCCTTGTTTCGCACATCGAAGGGATATCGTGTCAACTCTATGATGGTTTCACGCACAGTGTTTATATTATTATCGAATAACTAGTACACCTGTTTTTGATTTTTTTTTAAATATTACTATAGTTTTTTATTTTTAACGTGTAACAATTTTTTACATAAGCGCACTGATTTCGCCCAACTATTTCGCTATTTAGTTCGTTTATGGTATAATACCGCAGTGTCTTATAGTACATAATGCGATATTTATTAATTGCTTAATATATGTACATATAAAAAGGATTTGTGACCATGGGAATTACGTACAAAATCAGAGGCGTACCTAGAGCAGATTTCGGGTGTTATTAAATTTTTTTCACAGTTTATTCGGTACGCGAAAATAAAAATTTCAAAACAACTATAACACCCTCCCTGAAAATGTTTTCTATTGGCGCATTGCAGTTATGCAAACCATTTGAAATGGAACCGTGAACGATATTTTTTACGACGCGGCCAATACGTACGTACAATATATTCTGTTAAAATAGGTCATGGTGGAAAACTAATGACGTTCAAACAAAAATTTATTAACGAAATATATAAAGTGGCTTACCGTTAAGTATATGAATAGTGACGGCCGCCGAGGCGGACGGTGATCCGACTAGACACGTGTAGTTGCCCGTATGTTTTTTCTGTACGTGTTTGATTTTCAGAGTGGACACAATTGTCGTACAACTAGAATCACTGCTGGCCCTGTACGAAAAAAAAAAAAAATAATAATAATCGTAAACGCAAAAGTAATAAAAAAAGAATAAAAAAAAAAAAAAAAAAAAAAAAAATAGAAAAATAAAGGTAAAAACACAATCGTGCAAGGACATATTTCAGATTATAAGTAAACATCGTGGCCCGACGTACGTAATCGCCATTTTATAAAATGTGCATAGAGGCTTTAAAAAGTGTTCATAAATATTTTATAATCAGACCGTTTTAGAGCAACGAAGAGTATTAATAGTTAAGGTATTTGAATTTTAGATTTTTGAATTTTTTCTCTAGAGCAGTCCATTACGATATACAATAAAATAAGCACCTAATTGTAAACAGTATAGGTACACAAGCTTTGATTTGAATATTATATTATTTAAAATTAAAAAATTAATTAATATATATATGCAAAGTTAACATATATTCCAAAAAAATAATATATAAAAATAAAATGTGCCTAGTGGGTAGCTGAGAAAAGATTATAGATTACTTTTTTTTGTATATTTTTTCGAATTATTTAGGCACATTTTTTATCTTATATATAATGTTTTATAGTATATATTAATTGTAATTGTTTTTATATAGGGTTGGGATAAAAAATTAAAATTAAAATTTCCTGACTCCCCGATTAAAATAGGATGCTATTTTTGCCGTACTTAGTGGTTTTATAATAATATTCATTTATTTCTTCTTTTATTTTTTTTCAATTTTCTGAAAATAACCAACCAATGACCAAAATACTTGGTCCAATCGTTACATCATACGTAATTATTTTTCATTACAAACAAATACTTTGACGTAATTTAAGATAGTCTATTTTAAAGAAGAGTACTTAACAAACATCTCATTGAAAGCATTGACGAGTTTTATTATTCGTGATTTTATTATCATGTTTAATTATGCGTACTATAGTAAATTATAATTATTATTTGGACTATATATATATATAATATTTGTTGTGCTCTGTAAAATATTAATTTAATTTTTATATTTTTCGTTTAAATTATTTATAATTTATTTTATTAACATAATTAACATAAATAAGTAGTAAATGAAAACAAAATATTATAAATAATATGGTATTTCTCTTTTTTTTTCGAGACGTTGATAATAAATAATAATAAATAATATTTAGTATTCTTTTTAGCAGTTGGAAATTTTAAAATACATAGTACGAATATCAATGAATAACAACTACGCTGAATTAATTTTATAACATACATAATATATATAGGTATGTTTTTTTAGATTGGCTATATACAGTGATGCAAAAATATATGGTCTCTCATAATATGATATTTATGTTCTTTATATGATATTCATGCACATATATGACATGTAAAATATGTATTTTTTTTTCTTAAACACATTTAATTGGTTAATTTTTGGTCTAAACAAATATTCAAATTACACGAAAACAAATATCACCGTGAAAATCCCTACGAAATTTATGTGCCAACAGATATACAATTCGATCGTCACATTGTTTTTACTGTGGATTTCTTGAACATTTTTACCTTAAAGTAAAACTTCTTGAAAATCAAATTGTTATTCACATTGGAATAAACGTACAGGAATTTAAGTCGTAACACTATCTTTCTCGTAATTTTAATATCTGTTCAGATACAACGAAATAGCGCAATTTTAATATGATTAAAAAAAAAATACCATATTATATTTTTTCCCCCCTAAATGTATTGAGTATTTTAATATTCTATTCAATTTCTGTGTTGTATTTAAAAATAAAATAATATGTTATGAAAAAAATATTAAAACAAGTATGTAAGTATATTAGGTATGTACTGAATATTTTTGCGCATTGTCTATATGTTTCAGTAGATATATGTACGTGGAATCGTGTATTAATTTAAGTATCATTTGGGGATGAAACAAAAGTAGAGCAAAGTCAATTGCAATTTAAAGTATTTGATAAAGAGTACAAAGAGGGCGGATCCAAGAAGAGATAGCCCATTTAGAAAATTGGATTTACCGGAAGTAGTTGGGTTTCATGTACCATCTTAATGTCGTATTATTATATTTTCATTCACATTACAAACGAATAGAGTAAATACATTTTTGTTTTAAAGGAGAATCAGCGGTTTGGTTTTACCGGAAATAGGCAAATTTTTTAAATGTTGTTGATCACAATAGATTTGTTATTATTATTTTAATCATCGTGAATGAAGTACTAAACTATATATTCGGTGTAAATTTCAAGAGTTTAATATACGTTTTTTCGAAATTACGAAGTAATGAAAAATCCGGATTTGATGAAATTGTATTTTCCCAGGTTTTCGGCATTTTTCGGTAATTTTTCTTACGCATTAAAGAATTATTTAGAAAACCGAAAAATTACCTCTCTAAAGTACTAACTAGATGCAATTTGATACGGGAAACAGGGTGAGCTTTTAAAAGTCGGAGCATTCCTTCTGGTCGTAATTTTGTACACAGAAAATAAACAACAAAATAAATTGAATTGCGAAACCACTAGCTCTCGCTCTACAATCAGAATCTAAATTAGTTAGTATGAATAATATCGAATAATTATAAAATATCTATTTATTTAGAAGATAATCTCGCCATGTTGAAAGTACTAATTATATGAGTTTACCAAAATATATCTATTTATTTATTTATTTTATGAATATGATATAATTAACTATTTCGAATTATTATATGCGTATCGTTCGTTGATATTATTATACAGTTTGGAATTTTAGCTGTTCGTGATATTTTGAAATTCTATATCAAAATAATTAACAGGATTCATGATATCCAAAATTGGTATAGAAACTATTAAAATGAATACAAACCGTGTTTAAGATGGTAAAGTACGGGTGTAAAAGTTTTATATTATGTACTTAACCTTCATAAGTTTGCCGGAAAATCGAGTGTATTGTAGAAAGTGTTATTTATTATATGAAAGCTTTATATTTGGGAATAAATGTCTACATTATAAATATATGTTTAATGTTATAATAATAGAGAAAATACATGGAAAGTTCAAATACTATTTTATGAAGATTAATGCTGCAGTTTTCTAATGTTGAAAATACTCGTATATTTCATGTTTAAAGCAAAAAAATTTGCTTTTTTTTTAGAAATAATAAAATAAATTATGTATCTTATAATTATGATGTTGTTATGTTAAATAGAAAATCTCATATGATTCAACCGATCAACACCAAATTCTACACAGAACCTGGGGCGTAGTGAAGTTTTTTTTTTTTTTTTGTATGGGGGTTGTTAGTTTAGCCAACCGATTGAACTTTGTTTTGTATGAACAGAAAAAAAAAATAAAAAGTTTTAACAATTTTACCGGCTGATACAATCAATTTGGCCGAATACAAAGCTCATTTTCCTAAAAAAACTTCATTAAAACCGTAAATAAGCAGAAAAAAAAGGTCATCAACTTTTTTTTTTACCTTTTTAACCTCTTACATTGGGCATAGATCTTAACACGATTAGTCTACCGAAAATACGATTTGACCGACTGAAGTTACTTTAGGCACAATTCCCCCTCCCCCTAGTTACACTCGTTCACGATTCATGATCGAGGACATCAGGTCATAGTTATATTCAAAAAGTAATACTATTTCAAGAGAAATATAGTTGTTCTCGTGGCTGGAATATCACCACGTTCTGACATTTGGGTATAAAATTAATGATAAAATGGTTTTCTTACCTCTCGGTGATACCAGTCAAAATGGTCTGTCGTCCTCTGTACCATGAAACTTTGGACCCGTTGTTGGTGCCGGCGTGCACCACCTTGCAGACGATCTCCAAGGTGCTCCCGGTCTTGAAGAAAACTTCGCTACCACCTCTGGTGACGTCACCGGTACTACCGGTAACCGACATGCGCACCGTGGGCACTGTGAACACATACAAGGTCCAGAAACGTTAGTGACCATACATTTATGAATCCCTTAAATATTAAATTATATATACAAAAATGGGAGGGGGAATCATGGAATTTTACGTGGATGGGTACAATGGGTCTAATAAGACTAATAAGAGATCATCAAATCAATTTTACTCTTTTTTGGAAAAACTTTTTTTTTCAAATATGAATAACATTTAACTAGAGATATTTAAAAATATATAATAACAAAATTACGAAACAAAAAAAAAAAAATTTTTTTTGATGGCTTTAAATTAATACTTTTAGACTCTTTTTATAAATACATTGAAGAAAACAAAATTTCCTATTTCTATTTTTAAATATAATAATTATAATTTTTGTTTGAATATGATTATCGTTATAAATTGTATGTATGAAAAAGCAGTTTATTTTAAAATTTAAAAGAAAACACATTATAACTTCGTTCATTACTAGTATTAAAGTCAATCGAAGGATACTTCAATATTTTATCTATTATCTCTATGTTAGTGCCTATAATAAAACTGTAAGATTTAGTAATTTATCTTATGCAATAAAAAGTTATGACGAAATGAGCTTGAAAAAGTAATTGCATAGATTAAAATCCGAAAAATCGTCATACAGGAATCTATGTATTTTAATACGTGAGTGAAGAGTAGGTTGGGATCCATTTCGTTTTTCAACCGTTTTAAAAGCTATAGATAATTAAAAATTAATCATCGATTATGATAACAAATGGTTTACAGATACGTCGATTACAGCAGGTTATTGAAGATATTGACATTTAGGCTCAGAGCACACTGAAAGAGCAATACAGCTCCGACCTGAACCTGATTCGGACCGGTTTGGAGACAAATAGAACACACGCAAAGTAATTGACGCGTGCACACTTATCAGTCAACAAAAAACACGACGAAATAAAACGAAACATGATTGGTGTTGTTCGGTTTGGTTCTATTTTTTGCCGAGCAAAAAATAAAAAACAAAAGTCACTGGTCATTGTATCAATAGTATAGAACTGAGCATGCGTTCTTTTCGTATCTACAACACGTTTTTGTAAGTTTTACTATTTTAAATAATATTTTACTTTTAATATTTATAATTCAATAGTATTATATTAAAATAGCCCGCGATCCAGATAAATAAATAATTCTTGTATTTCTAAGGAAACCCAAATACGATTTTACCGATAAAGATCGAAGCAATAGAATCATCCAAGACGAATTATGGAATGACAACATCATCTTCTCATATTGACGACTGGTTTTTTTTTTTTTTTTTTTAAATGAAAAACGTATCACAAATTATTACGCGTTTATTTTGTCTTGTTCCGTTTTGTTTTATCAGTGTGCGTGCAATGTGTTCCGAGTTGTTTGGAGCAAAATACTCGGAACAGTCTTGCTCTTTCAGTGTGCGCCCGGCTTTATGGTGTGACCAATACATAGACTAGGAAAAATAGACATAGAATGATAAGTGGAGTACATGTAATCCAACGAAACTAACACGTGTGCGAGAGAGACAGACCGACTTGCGGTAATTTCATGGTAGAGAAAATATTTGTGATAGTTTTTCCAAGAAATTATAAACATTTTCGTGAGGCCGGGTTGTTTGCCGTAAATAAGGAGGTAGGTACCTGCATAAAATATTTTAATGTAATAATAATAAATATAAAAATGAATATTTACTTTCTATTTTGTAAACTCTACTATAAAATATAACTTTATGTGTTACTCTATAGCACAGATAAAGACAATAAACTAACAAAACCAGTTTAGCGTTTAAAATCCTATTTATGAAATTAATTGATAGGATATATATATTACGAAGGTAATAATATAATAATAATAGTTTATACCTATATAATAAAAAAATGTATATAATAGTCATTATAATATCAATATAATTGTTCCATTATAGAGCGATTTATAATATATTTAATTATAAGTTATAGCCAACGCTGTTATTTGTTAGAGAAAAATAATTACTTAAACAGATTCAATTTATTTTTATTAATTATAAAACAAAAATTCAATTTCAACTAAAATGTAGTTGGATTGGTGTCTGAAAATGTATTATAAAGTGTTGTTGAACCATTTTTATTGTTGAAAATCGACAAATGAGTAAAAAATTTGCCAAAAACTAATCATAAACATAGAAATAGTAAATAAACAGATACAAAATCGTGGTCACATGTATGTACATCGTGTTAATACTTCAAAATTATCTTGTCTATCATGATAGATTCCTATCACTAATTATCTCAAGGATTATGTTATACTACATTTATAACGTTTTTGGTAATACCGCAACTTGTTCGGTCGTTCGCTTCAAGAATTTAGCACGGTTTATAAGTATTGTGTAGAAGTCTATGCGGACTAATATCACTTTTTTTTTTTTTTTTTTTGTTATCAATTTTTAAAACCCTCTGATCTGATCGACCCCACCTACCTAACGTCTAATCTCTGTATCGCCAGTTCCAGGGGTTATGGCGGTGGTTTAAAAATATGTCGGGACGACGGTTGTTATGACCGCTGTTATTGTGATCGCGTCGACAGCGGTTTCGGTTCATTAAACGCCGCGCGTCAAGCCGACCGGAAATATATTTCTCGCCACCGCCTGTCCTTTCTACCCCGCGAGATATACCTTAAAGAGTTATGTTATCGGGAGGATGAGGGGGGGGACACATCGAGGGACGCGAATAAGCCGTTATTGGATCTAGGCCGTTTCCAAACGACTGGTTTGGGAATATCCAGCTAGGAGGTCACTCGCATCCTGCACAAATGAGACCCTGGGGGAAACGAAAGGGACCGAATTTAATACGCGCCTCCGGAATTATGTTTATATACCGTTTCAATTGGCGGTGGTGCGTACCTCGGAAACCTTTTGCCCGTAACCTTGGAATGGGTCGCGGTCGTACCGGTAATTGTATACACCGAATTAAAAGGACAACGTTAAAGAAAATACGGTTTAATTAAAAAAAAAAAATAATAATAATAATAATAATAAATAATTAAAAAAAATAATCGTTCTCGCTAGAGTTTTGCGTACATAATATGATGTGAGAGCGCGCTTAAACGAATCGAACGAAATGAAAATTATGCCAGTTTTTATCAGAGTTTGGAAACGTTATATTTATAACGTCGTTATAACGTTATAACGGAATGAAATTAATAACGTTATAAAACGAAAAAAACTATAACACAAAAAGAAAAATAACGTTATAAAACGAAAAACATTATAATTTATAACACGAAATTTTAATAATATTATTTTTAAATCGCATAATCGGTAATCATCCAAAAGCCAAATCAAAACACAAGTACTTTAATGTCCATATGAAAACGACAAAATACGTCAGGCTTTCGGTTGTATACTCACGTGAGTGAACGCGGAAGACCATCGGTGCGTTCGGACGCGATCTAGTGCTAATATTAAGAGGACGCTACACGCACGCATTTGTTGTTTCCGTCTACCCAACAGGCAATATAGCAAAATCACACTACGTAGAATGCAAATTGCAGAATTTCGGTTAAATTTACTGCATAAATACCTATAATCAAATTTAAAGAATGGGATATTTTCGTGCGTGTGTACGAATTTTCTGTATTCATAGTTAGAAATACTCAGTGTAGTAAAAGTAAAAAAAAAAACGTTATATAACGGAAAAAAAATCGAAAATGTTTTAAAACGAAAAACGTTATAACGCAATAAAATAACGTTATAACGTAAAAAAAAAATAACGGTATACAACAAAAAACGTTATAACGGAAAAAAATAACGTTATAAACCGAAAAACGTTATAACGCAAAAATTAATAAAGTTTTCAAGCCTTAGTTTTTACG
The DNA here is from genome assembly GCA_025469235.1 of Pemphigus obesinymphae. Lineage (NCBI taxonomy): Eukaryota > Metazoa > Arthropoda > Insecta > Hemiptera > Aphididae > Pemphigus > Pemphigus obesinymphae. The sequence goes on along the minus strand of JAIPRL010000477.1, from coordinate 76,199 downwards.
GGACCAAAGACAAAAGTCCGTCGTTGTACCGTGATGAAATTCTTCAAACTATTACACTTTTACTTTGGGTATCTATTTTCAAAGAGATCGCGAACGCATAAGTGAAAAACACACGGTGAACGATTCCTACGTACGCCTTACTCACTGTGTAACCTCCGATCGATATTTTTCATTCCACGCGCCGGTAATCGTTCGAATAACGGTAAGTGTTTACACGGCTATCGAATTAAAATATCGGGAACAAAAGGTTTTCGGATAAAAAAAAAAAAATATATTTTTTTTTTCTTTTCCAGACGAAATAAATAGCTTCCAGTATTTCATTATAAAATAACGTCATTTAGTTTTATAATATTGTTTTGACTATATAGCATAGCAGTTTTTTGAAGTTTATAGTATAAAACGATCGCTACCTACATGCCAGTGAAAATATATCAAAAACAAACATTTAAAAATAAATGAAATAAACAGAAAATTCGTCTCAATATTAGGTAGGTACACTTTTAATGGTCTGAATAAATCATTATATCAAATACGAACATAATCTTGATCATAGTCCTATATTATTACCAAATTGTCCGATTTTTAACTCAAAGTTATATAGGCACAAACTTTTCGAGCAATTTAACAAAAATGATAAATACTGAAAGATAAAAACATTACGATCGAACTAATGTGTAGTTGAAAATTTACTTTCGTCTCATAAAATCCTATATCAATGTGAAACATCGGAGTAATATTATCAAAAATCTATATCGTTTGAGAATACGCTTTTTGATGAAAATCAAATAATTTTTGGGGGATCCGATTGCTTTCAATATCAAATAAACTATTTTATACATTTTTTATAATATTTAAATAGATGTTTTCAAATTTTATCATTCTGCATTATAATACAATAACAATTTAAGAATACGTGTATAATATACATATCACCAATTAGTAACAAAATTCAATTAATAATACAATATTTGATGAATATTTAGAGTAATAACATTTATTAATTTTTATTATTAATATTTATTATTTATTAAAATATTTATACTATTGAGTATTTTTTAAATATCAAAATTCAATTTTTAATCGTACACTTGTATTTAATTAAAGATTTATGTGTATACTATTGCATTTATATATAATAGTTCTAAAGTAATTTACATTTCTCTGAAAAACGTTAAAATAATTGGTCATCTGGCATGATGATTGTATGAACTCTTAATATAGTTTTTATTATTTTATATTTCCATTATTATTATTTTTAAAAAGTAATCACTCATAATCAACTTATATTTTTGATCATTTTTTATACACTATTTGTTATATATATGAATAGTTTTATTGGAAACACTATATTTATTATGACATTTAGTAAGAGACCAGAAGGTATAAATAATAATAATTTTCTTTAGTAATCAGTTCCATTCACACTTCTCACATTAAATTATTATCGGTAACAGCTCGCAAACCATTCGTTTAAGATTACTTTTCGATATTAAAAAAAGTTTTATACAAAACTATTACAATATGCAATTCGAAAGTAAGATATATAATTTTTATAAATAAATTAAATAATTAATTTTTAACAACAAAGTTATTTGAAATACTTTTTATGATTAATTATTTATGAATTGAGTTTAAAAAAATAATTACGAGTAATTTATTAAGTTCATAACTTTTCTTCGTATAAAATAAATCATTATACTACGAATATACCTAAGATAATTGCTTTTTTTTTTTATTCAAACTAAAATATATAAATAATATAGCCGTTTTTATTAATTAATAAAATAGAATCAAGTATTTTATATATACTTTATTATTATAATGTTAAAATTATTATTTTTCTAGATTTGAAATAAAAACAAATAAACAATAATTGTGTTATGGTTTTAATTTTTAGAATTTCGTGATAATTTTCTAAACAATTGCCAAAAAACTACTTAAAAATAGTAAATATACGATGCACACATTTTTAATATAATTTATGTTAGTTATTTTTGTTATAATTCGGATAGTAATAATTATAATAGTTGACATTTTCAGTCGATAGTATTTCTAGATCTAATATATATAATATAATATCTAATATAATATAGAGTTTTTGAAATTTATTCTTGTTTCAATTTAATAAATTTGTAATTTTCATTTCTGAGACATTGGACATAGACGATTTGAATAATAAATAATTATAATAATAAATTATATGACACTATGTTTTTAAAACTGTATTATAATAATCAAAAATGTCGGTTAAATCAATATTTTTTTAACAAGCTATTAAAGTTTCATGAGTTACCTATGATGATATTATATTATATTTATACGTTGAGAAAATGCACAATTTTGAATTTTTGAATTAAAGTTTGAATAGAACATCAATATATTCATCATATATTCTAACTATATCTAAAGTATCGTGAAAATGTTGAATGAAATTGTATTTTATAAGGCTTAAAAAGTTTTTTTTCTTATTGTGTTTATTATATGAAGTTTATAAAGATTTTATTCGTTAAATAAATGACACTAAAACATAGTGCCATATTTGATAGACTTATAGAGGAGAATAAATTCACGAAGTTTGGTATAATAATGCAATTTAGTCAATCAGAGAAAATGACTAAAGTATATATGGAGCATCACAATATAAATAATTCATTATTGAACATTCCGAACAAAATTATAGAAGTTAAATAATACTTGATAAGAAACATTTCAAGCAATTTATTTTCAGAAAGTTGATCTTTTTCTTTTATCGAAATATATATTATTACGGAAGGATTTATTTATGAAGCATACGCTGATGATTGTTGGCCAACGAACACATTTAAATTTTAGATTTTCTCACGGCTAAAAATAATTTGATGTATAATTATAATATTTTATCAGTAGTTGATGATCACTGTGTTATCCATTATATATTTATGTCATTCTCCAAATATATTAAATATATTGCATATTATTCTATGCAATTTATCTACGAAAAAGTTATTATTTGTATAAGTCATTCAAAAATGCATTAAAATAACGTTAATAATATGGTTTATATTGTACATTTTACACGGGCAGATGCTACATAATGTTTTTTCTTTTTTGATAATAAAGAAAAAATATTTAATTAAAAATCCTCCGGGGTCTATGTATTAGACAATAAAGACCCACAAGGAAAACACATTTTATCCATTGCTCGTATTTGAATACATCGGCATGTACCTAGGCATACCTAGGTAATAACGGTTTCATATTATCGTCGTGCGCAAATTAACCACCGATATAAATGTCATAATATACAATTAACTTTATATTTTTAAATGATCGAGTAATTTATTGTAAACCGTTGTTTAATCGCCAAAATAGAGGTTGTGTATAATGTAATATTATATCAGTGGTTCTCATTTTATTTATGCATATGACGTACAAACGACCTACTGGTGCAACAACAGTTAAAAATAATGAAAATAAAAGCTTATTAATGTGTACAAAAGTATTAATGTATTGTGGCTTAGGCATAGTCCTCTAGAGTATAAACCCCCTTAGTTGTGCATTTTTATAAAAAAAAAAAATAAATATCCCTAACTAAAAATTATATGGTTAATTATATTTTATAAAATATAATCAACTTTCAGTATTTGTGCTTGCACTGGTGCGTTTTTGATGTTATAAAGGAACTATACTTTGCAATTTAATACAATACTATTATTTATGACATCACGTCATGATTAGAGAAATAATTTTTTAGCTGCCGGAACGTCTCCTGCAGTATGTCATTGAAAAACCCGTATACGATTCTCGGCCCGATACGAAGTAAAAGTAAAATCAATATTTCACGTACAATACACGTCATATTATAATAAACACAGCGAATTCGATAAAACGTTTTAAAATGATTTGAAGTACCGAAAAACAACGTAGTAAAAGTGCTCGGATTTGAATAAAATAAAATGCGTATAAATGAAAAAAAAGTATAGGTGAGAAATACTTTCATTTTTTTTTTTTTTTTTTTTGTATAAAAATTGAAAATGTACTTTTATCCAACTAAAATTACGAAATTGTGCCCGAATTGGCATTTATAGCTTTTTCAGATGTTATATCGATAAGGAAATAAATTTAATATAACAGATATTTAAAAATCATGATTCATATGAAAATATTACAACGGGAAAGTACGATATTACAATTTTTAAGTACAGCGAAAAAAAACCTGGCCAGTAGGGTGTGGAAGCATTTTGCTCATTGGATATGTAGCATCCATATTGGATCCATAGCATTTCGCTTATCAGACTGCATACTTTTGGTGGATGTATTGCATTTTAAATCAATAATAAATAATTGCATTCGAAAAAAAATGATTTTGAGCAGAGTTTCGGTGTAATGACTATTACTGGCAGTCATATAATATTCAAGCATTCAGTATATGGGCGAACGCAGGAAAACATTTCGGGAACGTTATTAAATTTTGAATTTTGTATAAATGAATTGAATTATATAGTACCAAACTATATATTATTGTATATTTTATGGATAGATTTGAGATATAAATTGTATAATAAATAGTTTTATAAGTTAATACTAAATACCGACAAAATAATTCATTAAATTAAAAAATGTACCTATAAAATAGGCAGGGATGGACAGTATTTCAAATAAAAGTATTTAAAATACATTTTACGCGTATTTTAGGAATTTTAAATGCAAAATGAATTTCATTGAAATACATTTCTTTAACAAAAAAAATGCACTCATAATTAAACAATACTGATAAAAATATTGTTCTGATCAAATTATGTCTATACCGTTTTTATGTAAATTTTTGGTGGTGCATTTGATAAAAATACCAATAAAAAGGAAATTTACTTTCAGAATTGATTAACTTATTTGTTTTCATATGGAACTTAAATGAACTTTTTTAGATAATGCAATAATATAGGTAATGATGTGATGTAATGATATACTTCACTCAGATATGACGGCATTATTATGTGTATCATATTATGCTTCATTATTATATTCATTATTTTTAATTTTATAACAAGCATGAAAATGAACAATAACCCACACTCAGATAACTTAAATTAAGTTAATCTTACTGGTAAATCTATATTTATTTGTTTAATTGAAAGTTGTAATTAAAATGGGTACCACACGACTTCTGACCACGTGTGCTCAAGTGCATAGTCGCGTGTACTTATCGTTCCGTTTGAATCAGCTTTATATTTACAGAACATCATTTTAAAGTGATAATTAATATTATAAAAAGAAAGTATGAAATATAAAGTATAGATGCACAATTGCTGAAAATAAGACCACGATGATCACCCAATATAACTAGAGGCGTGAGACAAGGTTAACCTTAAAGACTATAAGACCTTAAAGTTCTAGTACGGTTGTATCAATAACAAAAGGTTTGAAATACGGTTTGCCAATTGAACTTGCTCCAGAAGTTAACGAAGTCATTCTTGCTACATGTTCTCATCCACTATTTAGAATGAGATGCATTCCAGATTATGTCACCAATGAAAAAAGAAAACATACTTAGTTTTGGTTTGGTCTTAAAACTCGTGGAAATTTCGAAATAACTTAAAAATTCTCAAATCGGGTCGTTAATTTTCTTATTTTTTTCGGTGGGGGTATAAACCCCAAAAACCCCTCTTGCGTTCGTACTTGGTATGTACTGCACACTGTAATAACAGACCCAGCAAAACATTCGATTTAGCGTGACCATATACCATAATTATAATGCTAATAAAGTTTGTTTACAATAAATAATAATGTCGTAAACTATTACTGTAAATTGTACATTAATTATAATTTCGTATCGTGATTTTATCTATCGTATGGTACTTGAAATTTTTTGTCGTTTTCTTACATTTATCGATTAATAATGTTTTTAAATTAATGTAATTTATAAATCCATATAAAATTAAAATCAGAGTACTCAATGTACTATAATATAGTACAAAATTTGCGTATTTTCCAGTATAGGAATTAAATATAGTTACAAGTGCACTACAGTATATTATTATATTCTCGCTTTATTATTTTTAACAAAATGTGACTGTCAAAACATTAATTTCATACTCGTATAGGGGAAAAACGAGTATGGAAAATCCGTGTGAAATAATGTGCGTTTACTCAGTTGCCTGTTTTTTTCAAAACTTTTTTCTAGCGACGTTCAAAGAATATGGAAAACCAAAAATTTATATAATTCTTATATATTTCACTATAAGAGTAAAAAAAAGCCTAGTTGACAGTTAAAAAGTCAGAAGTATCTATATTGGTGACGGAGCGGCCCCACCGTCTATGGATTATTTTGGTAAGTAGTACTTTTTCAGAATATTCAATTTAAATTTTTAATTTTTCGAAATTCTTCATAGCTTTAAATACACTTAATTTAGGTATATATTTTTGGAATATTTTTGTAAAATATTATGCATCACTTGGAAAAAATGAAATCAACACGAGTGACAAAAATATTATTTTCAACTATATACATTTTTTCAAATTTTCTAACAGTACCTACCTAATAAAAAAATTGAACTAGTGTGGTTTATTGAAAAATAGAGAAATTTTAGGTATACTATTATTTATTCATATGTACCTAATGAACAGGTTAACTGTCTGTATTTGACAAAAATACTACGTCAAAAAAAATATAATTCGTTGTAAAATATATTATTAAAATATTAATTTGTTATTTTTGTAGACTTTCAGGTTTTAATTGATACATTTTAAAATTGATTTTTTCTCATTATAAATAAATTGGCAAATTGTACCTAAGAACCCATATAATATAGTATAATAAGTATAATAAGCCTAATAATAATAATAAATAATAATATATTATAGAGTTCTTTAATATTTGTTTACAATATTTTCAACCTAATATTTTGAATAAAGTCAATCAAAATAGTAAATACAATCACTATACAAATATTTGTTTTAAATATATTTAAATCGTTTAACATTTTTATTTTTATTCCGAAATGAGTTTATTTTCAACATTGAGTAAAATACATACATACTCTGTAAAATTTTAATGTTATTAAAAAATACATTTTGGAAATTATCAATAAATTATCATTATTTTAAATCGTTTCCCCATTTTTCGACAGTTTTTTTCTTATGTTATTATCTAGAAATCTACAATTTACCTATTAAAACGACCATAGTTATAAAATTCTGCGGGAAAATGAATACACATAAACAATTGGATCATGAAAAGTCGAAAAATTGATCACAGAAAAATATAAAAATAAACATATTGTAAAACCATTAACTTCTTCATGACTCCATTCTAAATCTAAAACAATTTTTAACCTTTGATTTTTTTAATATAGTCAAAGTAATATATATGCGTTCTTTTAACTTTATATCATTAAAATCTAATTTTAGCAACTATTTGAACTTAAATATAATATAATATATTGTCTCAAAATCTATAACTTTGTCAAAATAATTTAAATGCCTATAAAAAATATGTGTCGAAGTTTTTTCGAGATTTTTTTATTATAATTAAAGTAACGTGTATTTGACTTTAACTTTTATAACCTTATATAACATTTTAAAATCATAAAACCTAAAATTACTTATTTTAAGACTTAAAAATACTAAAGTCCAATCTAAAAATCTAAAATACTTTACATGTGTCTACAAATTTTCCAAAATTACCTTAATTTGTGTTACAAGTTACAACCCGGGGCCCAAGAGCATTTTTCATGGATTAACGGAGAAATTGCAATTCTCGAATTCAACAAAATCTTATTTTGATCCCTCTTACATCATTTTTTTGGTAGGTTTTCTTGTTTTCAAAAATTTAAAATTGACATCCTTAAAGTACCAATTAGATACATTTTTCTACGGGAAAATCTGCAAGCCGCGTAACACGACAGGGAATAATTATTTTGGCCGAAAAATCGTTAACGGAAAAATAAAAATAAATAAACCGCTCGGAATCTAAAAATTATACTAATTATTATGAATTTTAAACGATTTGTGTACTTAATGTATGTGTAGTGAATTGTGTACTATAATAGTCGGCGAAATACGATTTGTTGAGGATACCCATAGGACCATACATAGTTGTAGCACGTAATGTAAAAGCGATTATAGCAGTGGTGTATTTGTGGAGGGAAGCAGGGGGACGGAGCTACTCTTAATTTTTTTCATGCTCAACAGCGTACCCTTTAATTTATTTATCAAGAAACGCAGTGTTTGTTTTAATTTTTATTTAAAATTTTTAAAAATTATATTTTATTTTTTTTTGGAAAAATCGTGAAATTAACGAAAATGAATGTTTTTCGTCCTTATCACGTAATAAGTTTTAGACAAAAAGCATGATAAATATAAAATGTTGAATAGTTGATCTTATTAAATCATATAGGTGATAAATAATCCTCATTGTCCGTGATTGGCCTAAAAGGATGGCGAAATCAATGCGACACCGATAAACTTCATTTCGGTCTACATCTACAACTTCCTCGGTTATTCATTTAAAAGGAAAAGTGTTGAATTATTTTGAAAGAGGAATGCTTAAACTATGCTATCTTGAAAATACGTAACCTAACAATGATGTAAACAATTTTTTTGGATTTTTCTATTATATTCATGTTACCTAAATAATAATCTAAAATGTTTTTAAAAATGTCTCCTGATTAAGGAACTTTGGACTGTGGTTGTGTGGGTGGACAAAGTCCTCCAAGGCTTAATTTTTCTTCCAATATGTCCCGGAACGCTGATTTTTTAACCAAGCTCCGAGTCCGTCCTAATTTTTGTTTTCCGATTCAACCACTGAATTACAGAATATGATAATAGGTATGTTTAGAGAAATATGATCGCCGTGCACACGAGACCGTAATAATTTGTACCGTTGACCGCGTTTAATTCGATATAACGCCACCACGGAGCCGAATAAAATGGATACAAAAAATAATAATAATAATAAAAAAAAAAACGCTATAACAATAATCATAATAATCGAAAAAAAAAACAACAATGTATTGGCAAACTGTGCATACGTCAAAAGGACCAATTTGGTCGGGTCGCTGGCGTAGTATTCGTCCTGCCAAACCGTCACGTTCATTAACATTGTAAATAAGCGTTCGGAGGGTAGGCGTAGGTATAGTCGTAGAAATGTCAAACCGTACAGAATTGACGGCAGAGAGAAACGTACAGGGTGTTTGAAACGTGCGTATATTAGACACGGACAAAAATAAAAATATATTGCTTCGACCCGCCCGAAAAATCACATATAGTAAAACAAAAAAAAAAAAAACAAAACAATTCCGCGAGAGTTTTAAAAATATATTTGGAAAACGAACGATATATATGTATATATATACGAGTTCGATTCATTCCGGACGGATTATCCAGATCGGATTCCAGTATAGTAGACAACCGCTAACCGCCATTTAAGTCGACTACCTCATTTTCGAGAGGAGTTTTTGAGGGAATTTCAATGGGTATTTATTCTATTTTCTATATAAAATATCGTCTGAAAAAATAATTACAACTAGGTAGTTTAAAAAAAATCACATTGTACACACAAGCTGAAATACATTCCGTAGTGGCTCGTCCGATGACATTTTACGAATGCGAACTGCGAGACGCCCTCGAAATAGTAGTCCATTATCCGCGGGTTTAAATTGATCGTCGATGGGCGATTAAAATTTTTCGACCAGTAAATTTAACCGGAACACCGTAGCTTAAATTTTAAAACCGCATTTTCCCGCTATATGTTTCCCATCGGAGAAACGGACACGGACATTGGCGCGTATAATGTAACGCACTTATTACCTCGTACTTTCCGAACACCTTATACATAACACCGAAACGTGACCGTTATGCGATTTTACATACGTTCGCAATATATTATATTATTATGTATACCTCCTGTACACGAGTTCACAAATATTTACCGGACGGGACCACACGTCTTTTTTTTTTTATACGCTTACGACAGAAAATAGAGCACACAAATATGTTGGAAGTATCTGCTCTGATATCGTCATCAGCCTCGACTGCTATGCACCATTCCTATCCTATTGCAGCCTCCCTGCTGGACTTCCCCCCCCCCCCCGTTAATATGGTTTTTCGTGGTCATATTATGTATCGTGTTCGAGTAAGTTAATTACGGTTCTTGCATATACACACATATACATATTACACAAAGGGCTTGAATTTTAATGCGTTAAAACGCATAAAATATGCATTTATGGCTACCGACGACTTAAAAATAACTCATATGGTAGTAAAATTTGTCCTATAAATATTTAGGTTTTACTCGAATTATATTCAAAATATTTTCTTTGGACTCTCGAGTTGCTTATGGTTACGAATTGAGATTTTTTATTTTATTTTTATTTTTTTTTTTACCTCATTTTTTCATTTCTACAAACGCAAAATGTATAAATAAGCACTTCAAATTGTAAAAGAAATGCAAATACAAAATGCAATTTTAAAATGTTTCGATGTACAAGCTGATTTGTGTAATTGCTAAGAATTGTTACAACTGCCTAAAAAATTCGTTTTTTAATACAAATGCCGGTAATTTATATACATATCACATATAAAAAAAATAAGGCGCCAAGGTGCGAAGGACATTTTAATTTATGGGAAATATTTTCGAATAAAAATAATTATTTCCGTTGAGACTTTCTATAAGTTTTAACAAAAAGTATTTAAAACAGAAAAAAAATCTCGTATTGGTTTAATGTTAATTCATTTCTGAGTATACACATAGAGTGAAATAAAGATTTGTTTTGTAGACATTTTTAAAGATGATTGGACATCATAAATTTAAACACACAAAACGAATATAAAAAGGTTAATAAACTATATTTTATATCAATAATATAAATAATTTATATTTTGTCATTTCTCCAATATTATTTGGGACATATTTTATTATTGTTAATTTTAATTATTAATTTTTTTAGTACGATTAATAACGTAACGGATGCTTAATTTATAGATTTAAGATCTAACTATAAAAAACAAATTATATTTTAATTCACATGATTCTTGAAACATATATTGAGGAAAATATTTATTTTATTTTTCATGAAATTTCTAAAGTAGGTCATACTCAGTTTGATATGAAATATTTTTTATTTATGTATCAGTTTTCGGTGCCAAGAGCGTAACTCATAATGTTTTATATGACTGATATTATTTAACATTGGTTTATATAATTTCTTTAAAGGCGAAATAGTAAAATGTGATTTTTGATATAGCAAATAAATAAAATACGTGTATTCATTTGAAAAATGGGTAATTTATGAGCTTATTTTCGCAACTATCAGTCTAAAATAATAAATTAATAACAGGAGATACTATGAAACGTCGCACGTTTTTTTTACGGAAATCGCTGTTTTTACAGATTAATGTTTTGTTTTTGAAATATAAATATTAAGTCATTAGTTGCATTTATTTATAGAAAACGAAAATTGCGAAGAAGGTTTACGATCTAAATTAACTTTAAATTTAACGATCTAGATATAAATTGAATTACATTTCACTATATTTGTACAATGTGAGATTTTCAGCGAGTAATGTGATGTGACATTGAAATCGATAGTTTTATTGATTCTTTGCTATACGAGGACAATATAATAATAGCAGAATCGGCGAAATAAAGATTTATGCGCGGTAAATTTGGCGAAAGTAAAGTCGGTAAATTGTAATTCAAAAGTTTTAAAATAGGAAATATTTGAATGTAAATTCTAAAAATTTTGTATTCGATTTCACAACTGTATGTATATAGATACTATAGAATATATATAAAAAATAAAGTAAAATGTTTTTCTTCAGTACACAACGTCAATGGCAATGAAATATGTATTTACATACAAACATAAACAAAAGAGCAGTTTAGCTGAATCATATGTAGTATTGTAGTGAGTATACGATTTTGTACACATTTAAAAACTAAAAATAAAAAGTCTATTTCAATATTATTTTCCCATAAAAAAAAGCATCACATTCCACGGAGTAATAAAAAAAAAAAAATGTGTGTCATACACCTCGAAATGAATTCTCTATGCAATTCCATTACGTACAAATAATATAATGCTTATTATGCAAATTATTTTTTATAAAGTTTTGACCATTATTTTTGTATAATTTCGATTCTTACAAAAAGGCTAGTACCTAATTTTTTAGGATCTACTTTAAAATCGGTACATTATACGATACGATTTGAATGCATTTCAAAACAAATTAAAATTTCTAACGACCATATTATAGTTCTAAAAGTCGTAGTTGCATTGAAGTTGTTATTATAGCATAAGTTTCATTGAGAATGTGTACGCTTTTAAAAGTATATATTTTACACTGGATTATTTACAAAAAAAAAAAAAAAAAGTACTATACTCGTACATTTTCTAGGTACAATTATTATTTTTTTTTATAATAATGTATTATGTAATTAATCATTTACGTTTTTAAAAGGAAGCCGTTTTTTGTGCTTATAAATTTTCCAACAAATGAAATATAGTATTTACAAGTTCTTGTAGGATGATAATTTACAAAGAAAGCTACATTATTAGTTACATTATAAAGTGTGAATGATTAACATAAATTTACGAATTTATAAGAGAAGTTCTCAATACTACAAGGAAATTTAAAGATATTTTAAGATAAACCATAAATTTAACAAGTGAACAAATTTTTGAAATACATTTCGTAAACAAATTATATATTGTCCTATGTCGATGTCACTATAATTTTTTATTGTTGTATTTATACAGTTTTATATAAAATATATTACTTCTAAATTTCTCATTTTACTCAAGTTGAGATTATCCAAGAAACCCCAAAAAATGACATATTTAATTATAAAATTGTCTGTAGCTATTCATTTTCGATATATGCCTATTTATTGGTTTAAAACCCAACTTTTAAATTTTTTTTTTTTTTGAAAATATTAAACACATTAGAAAAAAAAAAAGAATAAATAGAAAAGTGGCTATGTAGGATACTGAATAATATTATCATATACCATAATTTTATTTTTGGTTTCACCTGGACGTTTGAAATTTGAAAAAAAAATGAGAAATAATTCGAGTTTTTCTTAGTAAATTTACACCTACCTATAATGTCCTCTTTATCATTAATTTTAAAATTAAATGCGTTGTTTTATCATCAGTTAGTTGAAAATTATGATGTTTTAGTTGTGTAATGTATGAGTTTGTATACATGTGCTCATATTTTTGTGTTGATATATTTATGACCAAGATGAACTTTATTGATATATTTTAGAAAATTTTCTGATATTTTATATTATTAATTCCTGAAATAATTATTGGTTTATTGATATTAAGTATTTATCTATATATATACTATACTTTACTATATATTCCCATACCGAGTATTCTATACTCCTGACTGCCATGACTTCTGTTGTCCCAGTCAATAATATCATTTTTAATTTCATAAAAACGTTATTTGGCAAATATTTTGGACTTATATTTGTACAGGTAATATCGTTTAAAGATATTATATATTTTATTGATATTTCATTGTTTACTGTATTATTTATTATGGTAGCTACCAGACAATATTTATTATGTGTTGTTTACATGTGATGACTATTTTAGTAGATATAACTCAATTTGAACGTATTGAATTCAATTAGTTTAATATTTTTTTAAACTCGTGAATTTTGCGTGCAGATATATGTACAAGGAACCGGTGTAGGTATATTGTATTTATAGACTTTATAATTTAATTTTAATATAAATATTGACCGTTCAATTTTAATTTAAAAATGGAAAATTACATTTATAATGTATTTATTTATGAGATGTCACTATATTTAAGATAAAATAAAATAATTGAAATTATAGTAAAATTAATGTAGGGTAAATTAAACAATATCAATGAATATCTTAAACACATAAAATAACAATTATTATTATAATTTGACGAATCGCATTTATGATTTGTATAGAAATATTGAAATTAAATATATTGAATTGTGTTTATTTTAAATTCAAATATATAAAAATTTTGATATTGAATTTTCATGAAAGGAATTGAATAAAATAATAAATATACAAACATAATTGTATGTATATATTAAATATACGAAAGGTATACATCGAATGTAATAAAAAAGAAAACTAATCTTATAGATAATATAGAAAATAGAGAATTAATAATTGGAAAAGACACAAGACATCAACTGTAAAGTAAAGAATAAGTTTTTTATAATTTTTTTTTTTTTTTTATACATTTTCCATAAAAATGACTCAGATCATCATAATCATTATACTATTATGTTCAGTATTAAATTTAATGAATAAATATTATTGTTTTTTCATTTGACCACACATACAATTTTACACATGACCTCGAAAAAACGGAATAAAACTACAATTGAGGTCAAGCGAACCCATATTAGGATTCGCACCAACATCATTTTTTCAAACCGGTCTTCCAATAAGCTGGATCTATGACAATCATGGTTTTGAAAAATATCGAAGACTTTATAAGGGTAGTATTTATAATTAAAATTTTGGTATACATTTTTAGATGGAATAACTTTAGTATTTGTTTTGTTGAATATTGAGTTTTCTAAGTTAGTTATTTAAAAAAATTGTAATATAACATAGATGTGTACTTACCATCGACTATGAGGTAAGTTTTCTTAGTGGTCGGTGGGTGTGTGGCTACTTGACACTCATACACTCCGTCGTCTCTGTCCGTTACGTAGACGATTTTAAGTCTCCAGTTATTTGGATATCTGAAGCTTAACGATATCCTTTGGTCGGAGCTGTGTACTTGACGGCCCACGGTCAGCAATTGTATGTCGTCGGCTTTCCTATGTACCCACGTGACCTGAAAGAAATTATTACATACTTATATATTTTTCTAATTTTTCATTTTACCACGTTGATTATTATTTAACACTGCTAGTATTATGTTTTAGAATAAAAAACAATTATACCCGACGGTGTTGAGGATAATTTTTTCATTGACATTTTTATTATGATATATTCGACACATTTTCGAAAAAGCCGATAGCTATAAATTAAATTGTTTCTACTACTCGTTTGATTATTTCAAATTCTGAGCAAAGCGAGTAATGTATTGGCTTTACAACTACGCGCAGTTTTTATTCAATTTATTTTTTTCATTTTACTGTGTGTACCCAACAATTAGTAGGAGTGCTCCAATCGCGTTACATACTTACCAAATCCACATATTTTATAGTTGATATTATTTTAGGGAGATCGTTTTTCATTGTTCACAATAGTTTTTTTTTTTAACGCATCAGAAAAAAACTACCGAAAAATTGCGTAAAAATGGTAAAAACACGGTTTTGGTAAAATCCACTATCTAAACTAACTAAACAATCTTTCAAAAATATTTTCTTAATTTTGGACTATTTAAATACTAATTTTAAATGTTGTTTTATTAATATTTCAGTCAAGTAGTAATATTATTAGGTTTTAATAAGACCTGAAACTTTAATATAAAGAGAGTTTACCTTTGTACATCACTCTAACTATAATGAAAAATGTCTTGAATATTGTTGGTCACATTTTTTATTTATTTATTTATTTTTTTATAGCCATTGAAAGTTTATTGACAAATTGTATTATTTTGGTTTTAAATGACATCAAATGGATACGAGAAAATATAATATTGTATTTTTTAGAAGATTTTATTTATTGACTTAACACCGACTATGTATTTTGTAGTACCATAATATAACGTCATGAACTTTTTAAAATGGATTTTTCAAATTTTGGAATATTTATATATATTTATTTCAAGTATATTCAGAGTATTATACACACGGGATTGTTAATTATATTGAATATATAATTTACAGTACTTAATAAAATATAGAACGTCGTCTATATTGCTTTCAAATTCAATACATCCACCACAATTAATATGCACATCGAGCGAAGTGCCCTTTTTACAACCCCTATTGACCGATTTTTTCGTTAAATTTTCCGTTATTGTTTTATTTTATGGAATTTTAATTTTTTAATTTTCAATAACGGTTATTACAGCGAAATATAATTGTGTACAATTTAAAGTGGCATTTTGTTCATTTAGTTGTTCACGTACTACGACCAATAAGCCAATTCAATTGAAACAATTTGAAATATTTCGTTTCCGCCATTGTAATTATTTTTACATACTAGTATGACAAAAGTTTATGCATATGTACTGTGTAATACAATACAGGATAATATACATTGAATAATAATTGGGATATAATAAAATATACATTTTAATGTAATATCCGACGCATAAATATCGTGTTAATGTATACATCCCAATTTATTATAATTGTATTAATATAGTTTATGGAAATATAAGATCCAAGTTTGTTTAGCGGTTTTGGTAGTTTGCATATTGTTTAAGTCTTTTTAATTCGATTATGTAATGTATACAATATTCAAAATTGACGATACTTTGAATTTTATAAACTATAATAAACATTTATGATACCCATACCTATCATAATATTATACTATTAACATTTACAATGATATTTGTGTGTGTGTATTATAATTACGAATTGCAATGAAGTATACTGGTTTGAAAAAATAAAAGCAATTCTAAATTGAGTCATCTATAATGTCTATAATATTAATATTTATTAGTAAATTTAGATATTTTCCAGCTATAAAATATTGTTTGTTGAGTTTTTATACATTGATTTCAAATTAACTTGTGCGATTTGAAAATCTTAATTTAAACGTTATATATTTTAGTGAAAAAGAAAATATTAGTTTAGGTGTTATAATTTATGATAACAATAAGAAAGATGTGTTTGAGTTAAGCCATACTGTTTTCATCGAGCATACATATTGATAGAAAATGAAGAAAACCAATATTATTATAATACAAATAATGTTTTAGATTTTATAAAAAAAAAAAAAAAAGAGTATACGAGTAGAATCAAACATAAATTCTCAACGATTTTCAGTCAAAATATATTTTTGATTATACGAAACACAACATTTTGAACTATTTATTCCTATTAGATATCTATATATAATACAATAATTGTTCAGCTTTTATATTCTGAGCGTAGCTGGGGAACTCCACTACAATGATGTTTATTTTTTATGTTTTCTCTCTTACCAAATTTACTACCAGAAGGAGAGCTCCGATCTTTACAAGCTTACATGATTTCCTGTAGCAAATTTCATCTAGTTGTTCCTTTAGAGAGGCTATTTTCGATTTTCTCAACAGTTTTTTAATAACGACTAAAAAATGACGAAAACACGGCAAAAATACGATTTCGTCAAATTCAGATTTTTCATTTCTTCGTAATTTCGTAAGATCATATTTATTTCTACATTTGATCTTTGATGTAATGTTAAACATAGGTAGGTACTGAGTATATAACTAATATTAAGAGTTATGAATACTACACCGAATCTACGCTCAAAATCGTTTTATGATAATGAAATGATTTATCATTGCTTTCAAATACAATACAGCCACCAAGAGTATCCTGTCCAGTAGCGAAGTGAATCCACCCCTACTGATACCCAACGAGCGAAGTTTACCTTTTTTAAATATAATTATCTATTTTATCATAAAACTTTAAATTTTTCAATTAATTATTCACATGTTATAATATAAAATCTAATAGAAACAAGCTAGGAAAGCCTATACCTCGAGCATGCTAAATTTCCGATGTCAACAATAATCTAAAAACATTAGGTATCAAAAAAAAAAAAATAAACAATATCTATCTTCCTAGTAAACAAATCGAAAATAACCCTCGAAACTATGTAATAATCATATTATTATTATTAAACGAATAATATCTATCTTCCAGGTAACCGAAAATCAACAAACTAGTAATTAAACTTCTGTTTAGAATCCTAAAAGTAGAGGTACTTACCACTTAAGGTCACAGCCAAAGAGAATAATTTTGGATTTAATGTTTGATTATACTATTTTCAAAAAAAAAAAAAATTACCTACAAATTGCAATATCCTATTACGTGTGGTGTAACACTCAAACCTTTTTGTTCTAGATTTGTATATTACACTCTAATTCATAGCTATTGAGATTTATAAGAATATTTTCTATTACCTAATACAAATACTCACGAATTGAATAACCTTTATTTTCTAACGGAATGCTGGACACAAAAAGTTCTTTGCACAGTACCATAACGTATACATATATATATATATATTAGGCAGTGCACTAACCGTAGAAACGGACGTTTATCAGAAACCCGACACCGTGTCACTGCAATACGAGATGGTTGTAAATGTTGTATTGCATTTCGCGTTTTCGTCCAGGGAATCATATTATGACCGGTGAAATGATACTTTAAAAGAAATATTTTCGCGTGCTCAGACGTACGAACAACAGACCTTAGCCGAGGAAGACGGTATTTTCGTTTCGAGTTTACGCCATAGAAAACGTGTATAATAATGGAACCGGCGAACGAGGCTGAAGGGTCGGTTATAATACCCGATCATCGAGTGGAAACGGACGGTCGCGCGAGTGGAAAACCGCACGAGTCGAGAGCAGAGGGACGAAAACCCATCAACACGTGTGGGGTACCGTGTCATGTGGCCGGCTGTGCATAAACGACCGCGAGTTAGCGTCCGCCATTTGCTAATCCCTGCCACCAACAGTGTATACCGTATACCGTATACCACGCGACACGCTCGTCGTGGTGTTTCGTCGACCGCTGCTAACGGCACTTACATATGCCCTTGACCATCGCGTCCTGTTCCGCCATACTTATATTTGAGTTGCGGTGTCCTTGACGATGTGTTTATAACGTCACCGGCATGTAATCCTGACGGCTATCCTACTGACCGGACAGCGGTCGACATAACACAACGCACGGACGTGTTTGGACGCACTGTAACCGATCACCCAACCACATAGATTGCGGAGGTTCGCAAACTGTGGGTCGCTATTATATTTTAGAGGGGTCGCGTAGTTTTGAAATCTATATATATATATATATCGTAGATATTGGCATTATTATAAATATCTCTGAACATTTGAATACATTAAAAGGAAATTTTGATTCATATTTTTCGAGTGAGGTGAAGAACTATCAACAAATAAACTGGATTTCGAATACATTTCAAGAACAAGTCATGCCGAGTGGATTATCCAATAAAAGCCGAAGAGCAATTAATCGAAATTTTTGGAAACAGTTCACTAAAAATGAATTTTAATCGAAAACATTTAATGGATTTCTGGTTATCCGTTCAAGAAACTTATCCAAGTTTTTTTAATGAAATAGTTAAGAAGCTATACTACCCTTCTGTACACCGTATAATTGTGAAGTGGCCTTTTCGGCCATGGTTTCTATCAAAACAAAATTATGAAGCAAATTGTAAAACTCTCTGCGCCTCAAATCAACAAATGTCGAAGTAGATATCAATGCAGTCATAACAAGTACACCCTTCTCATTAAATATACAATAGGAAATTATGCTTTTTTTTTTTAAATTTATTAAATTAAATATACATTTTTATCATATTAAATAGTTAATTAATTAGGTATTTGATATTACTGTAAATGTATTTTTAATATAAATATTATGCATTTTATTTATATAAGTATCTTTTCTTTATTAATGAGCATTGAGTATAGGCAAAAAAAAAAAAAAAAAAATGGTCAATAAATATTGTGGGTCGCAAAAGTTAAAAAAATTTCCAAAATGGGTAGTACTATGAAAAGTTTGCGAACCTCTGACATAGAGTAATATAGAGAGGCGGCGGTACGTCCGAAAAGTGACGTTATTGGAAATGGGTACAATTGACGGAGTAATCACTAACCGAAAACATAATATTGTGCTCCGAGTTTCCACATTACTGTAACACTACTACTGCGGTTGTAATTGTCTGCAAGTTGTGTCTGTGTTTGAATTTTGAAAATAATGGTTATTTTAGTAAATAATATAATATATTATACACTTATACCACACGTTATACGATTCATATGATTTGTACTTGGACAGCCTTGTAAAACGTTGCCAAACTAACGTTTGCTGTTCTGTTACACAACACACAGCTGGGAATTTCGATCTGAATTAGGAAAGAGCCTTTAAACGTTTCATTCTTTGAACATTTCCCACCACGACTTTTTAAGTGGAAAAAGTCTTTGAAAATACTGTTTTAATAAATATTCACTCAAAAATACAAAAATCTAAATGTAATCCGCAAAGGCAGAAGTCACGGTAGCAAAAATTGAGTAGTGAATATTACGAGACAAACAATATTATTATTTATCTCTATGTATTTATCACTGATAACAAATAACCGGCAAATCGTTTTACAATTTATTTGTACGGTATTTTTGTTATAATAAACGATCACACCGTCAACTGTACCCATTTATAGCGTCAGACAAATTGTATAGGTAAGATACACAACGCCGCCGCTATATACGACCGATGTATCCAACAGCACGATTTAAGATATAGACGTTACTCAACGAGGATTTATTTTTGATGCACTGAAGTATATCACTGATTAATGCACGTGAGAAATACACCTAGCGCCCAAGTGGCCATTAATGTAGTTAAATATTTTATTTCACGACGAAATTTTTTTATCTATAGTAATTGTACATTAGATAGTAGATATCTATCGCGATTTGAGATAAAAAAAATTATGTAGACACAATATTTTATTATTATTTAACGAGATGTCTATAATCTATATACCTACTCGTAATTCGTATTATAATATTTACATTTTGACCAATGGGATAGTATGGTTGTTGAATAAATCATGCATTATAACAATTGGTTTGTTAAGAAATACAAACCTCATCACGAATACCAGAAACATCAACTGGGAAAATGTATGGTATGGCTCCTACTTTTAACCTCGGGTTTTTCAAATAAATCTAAAATTCAAAATAAATACTCCCAAAGTTTTAGTAGGTACCTATTTTCTTAGTAAATCAATTAATAGGAACTTCATTAGTTTATGAGAAATATCAATTTGGAAATATTTTTGGTTTGACAAGATATGTAAATACGTGGAAATACAAGTAAATTTCGTTCGTATATTTGAATAATTAATAAATTATAATAATATGTATTGATATTTGGCGTCAAAATATTTGCGGATATAGTTAAGACTGTACTCCGCTAGTAGCCCAAATAGCCCCTTAATCATGCCCAACAACGATATTCCTCTTTAGTCGATTACTGACTGATACATTTAGTTTATTGATTATACTTCTGTTTGTACTGGTATGGTACTGTTTTAATACGAATTGGATATTCAATGTTCACTCACACGCTCGTTAAGTATTCGGAGTACGGTGTTGAGAATATTTTCAAAATTATTTAATTCATTAAAAAAAAAAAAAAAAAACAAAACTCAATTCTTTTAAGGTTTCGATAATATTTTTTTAACTAAATTTTTATCGTGTTTTCGTCAGGTTCCGATGTAAATCGTTCGCTTGGAATGTAAAATTATTACGAACTTATTGAACCCTAAAACACATTATTGACGACGGTTTATAGGTATTTGATTAAATAATATTTTATATAACAGTGACGTAATCAGGAATATTTTTCAGGAAAGGCTGCTATTTTATATACAATTTTACTTTACTGTACTCAAAAGGCAATAGCGGTACGTCCATTTGTCTTTCAAAAGTCACGATTTTAAAAACAGTAAATCATTAAATGGCTCTCCTGTGAAATTTGTTATTTGTGACATACCACTTTTTCCTGTTAATTCAAAGGGGGAGTGCAGAAGCATCTGTAACCCACCTCTTGTCCTGTTATATTATATAATGTTATATTCTGAATCCATTTAGACCACTTTTCGCAAATCATTTAAAATACCTTGTATTTTTTTTAAAAAAAAAACATGTTACCCGAAGAATCTGTTTATTTATCGCTAAGTTTGTTTATAAATAATATTATGTAACATATAGTATATATATATTTATTTTATTTAGGAGGTACTTACGTTAAAGTTGATTTCAAAATTGTTTATAAGACGTATTATGTATTTATAGAGACTTATGTATACATATTAATATATGTTTAAGTTATTATTAGTTTTTTCACTTTTTACTTAATAACTATATAGATTTATACTTTATGGATTATTTTTTCTTTATTGTCTAACAGGAAATTTTAGTTTTCTTATTTTAAAATTGTTTTAAATTATAGATATATTATAAAATGGGCTAAATTAAATGGCGGTACAATACATTTTTAAAACCTATTTTTTGAAGTACATATGTACAGGGTATAGGCTACTTATAAGTTATAAATGCAATTTTATGTTTGGAATATCATTATCCACTTTCTTATAGAGTTTTGAACTTTTTCAATTTATTCTGGTACAAACACTAAAACTTTATCTATTTTAACAAAATAAACGACCTTTGCACCATGTCTAAATCGAGTTTGAATGTTCACTTTATAAATTAGTCCTATTGACCTATATTATGATATATTCTTTAAATTATTGACCTTACACTTTTTGCTAACAAATTTTGGAATATTTACAACACGATCTAGTTGTTTTCGTAAACAGTAGATAGTTGATGAAAATGCGTTATTCGTGGAACAAAAATAATATATTATTGGTGTGATCACTGAGTTTGATTTTTATATGTTTTTATTATATTATATAAAATATAATCTATACTCCCTCTTAACCGAAATTAAAAAAAAAAAAAAAAATACTGCCGTTTAAATCATGATATTTAATATCTTTTATTTGAACCTGTCGTATTGTTGTTATTTTCTTTATAGATGGATGGAGTCTTACAAAAGAGGCGTTTTGCCAGTTTGTTGGACCGTTTAAAACTTCTAACGGTTTACTACCTTTTTGTAATGCCTCTATTTTTCGGATGATTAATTCTTTTGTACCAACTCTGAATTATTGTAACGTTCACATAAATCCAAGAATTAACGATTACATAATATATCTATTATAATGATTATCATTCAATTATTTATTTTTCAATTACGAAGATTAGACTTGCAAGCTTCTCGTCTTATAAGCGTGGATAACAATCAAGGATAAATATTAGGTGATATGAAGTCATAATTAAATTAAATGATACAAACGGGGTTAAGCATATTTTATTTACACATCACGTCACTCTTTATATTTGTTTTCTTGTGCTTGTTTTATAATTCTAAACGTGACTTGAAACATTTTGTACGTTACACTTGTCGAGGTTTAGATAATGTTGACTCGCGTACTTTAAAAGCGCTCTTAACGGTAAAACCTAAAATATTTCGTTATAATTTACAATAATTTCGAATAATCTGAGACGAATACGAATTTAGGTTTGCCATTATTGAAATTGTTAAAATGTTAAAACACCTTTGTTATGAATATTAATTAGTGTTCGGAAACTTTTATTAATATAGAAAAGCGTAATAATTGCGTATAGGAAATAAATTATAGCCTTTAATATGCAAATATGTTGTAAGGTTGGTGGGTATGTATGTGTTTTTGTGACTCCGAATCGCGATGTAATTCCGTTTGCATTAAAATAATATGGTTTCGCCTATAAATTACACGGTTAATGGGTATTGAGAGTTTCGATCGTATTACAACAAAAACCAACACAGCCAAGTATCAGTTATTACTTATTATACAATTTGGAACGCGCATAATGCATAGTTTAAATGACTTTGATATTTGGCATTTTTCAATGACAAAAAAAAAAAAAAAAGCAAGCATGTTATCTACTGAGTAAACGAGTATTTTTGGTAAAAGTTCAAACGCGCGGTAATATATTTTGTGTGACGAGTCATAATATACATAAATATTGAATTATCGATTTTGTACGAACATTTGCATTATCAACTTTGACGATATACCATGTAAAATTCGTATGTATAGGTACGTATGTACGAATAAAATGGCCTGTTTGCAACAATCAAGATTTTCTGCAGAACGACGATTTCGATAATATTTTTATACGATTCGCATCGCCCCACAGTGCAAATGGACGCGAAATGATTATTAAAAACACTGTACAATATATTAAGAAAAATTAAAAGAACCTTTTGTTAATTTCTAACGTTGACGTCTGTGTTGTCACGGAAATCGATGATCGGTTTTTTCCCCAGAAAATCATAAAATGTATTACCTGTATACGTTTTGAAACCTTTTTCCAAATAGTATAATATTATTGGTATAATGTATTTGATAATAAAAAATGGACATATTTACAAACCGCAGTAGTTATACTTAATTATTATTTTCAGAAATATTTAAGAATATTATAATAGATTGATTTAAAAGAAACAGTTAGAGCTCTTCCATAAAATATCTATAATTTCATCAAACCAACTAACTAAACCGGTTAAAAAAACAAAAACGCAATAATCCCGTTTAAAATTAAAATGCAATTTTAAAATAGTTAAATCGACTGTCAGTATAATGTCCATTATCATTGGTACATCTTGGATAAAATAATTTGAGTTACGGCTAGACTTGCTACATTTTTTATATATAGATTAGGCTCCAACTTTTAGTTTTCTAAATATCCATTTAGGCAACTTATATCCTTTTTGTGTTCGTCCGTCCGTTCGTTCATCCTATCGATACGTTTTAATAGTTACAAGGGATATTTTTGATTCGAAAACCGATTGTCCTTACATTATTTTTGTTATTCACAGTTACTAGGGAAATAGAAAACGGGAAATTTAGCATGCTTCAATACTGTGTTTTTCCTAACAAAAATCTGTCTGTATTTACACTTCGCTGTTGTGGTTACCAAAATCAATATTTACAATTTTTATTCCTTTTATTTGTTTTAAGTTTCTATACATAAGTATATAGTACGTTAAGCAAATGGTTTACAGTTTTTTTTTAAATTATAGTTTATTGTTTAAAATACGTTTAGAAATCAGAAATTTAGCATAGTCACAGAGTGGGTTTCCCGAAATCGTTTCTCTGTAATTTTTCAGCTGGAATCTCAACCGAGGAGTTCTATTTTATTAAATAACATACATTTTGTACATTATAACATTAAGTTAACATGCTTATTGTTTTTTCCACGAATATTAAGAGAACGCCTCACCATCAATTTTTACAGGGGTTTGGTATAGGAAATTTTGAAGAAATATTTTGAAAATGCATTTTAAAATTAATCTAAAAATAGTCCTATTCCCTAACCATTATTTATTGTTATATAATCAAGACGTATGTTCAAAAACATGCCTAGGAAAAATGTACAAAAAACGGGTTCTGGTCAAATCGCAGAAATCGAATAGACTTATTGGTATTGTTTACAACTTGTAGAGATTAGAGTAAATTTTCATTTTACAAAAATATTATTTACGTCCGGATAACGAAGATAAAACAGTTTTTAACAATTTTTTAATAATCGCATGCACTTTTAGTATGAACATTAAACAAGTTAGGGAAACCACTCTATGAGCATGCCAAAGTCCCGGTTTCTAAACGTATTTAAACAATAATCCAAATAGTTATAAAACAAAATGAATGATATTTATCTCCCGATGGCCTACAGTGACCAAATCAAGAACGGTGACCTCGTAACCATTTGTAATGAAAACGTTATAAAATTAATAATATCCATGTTTCTGGTTACCAAATTTATACAAACGTGTATTACATGTATTAGTGACCACGACAGATTCACGGACGGACGGACGGACGGATGAACACAACGGGGGGATATAAGGTGTCTAATCCGATGTTTAGAAACCTAAAACTATGGAGAAAATTTCCGGAAAAAAATTGGGGAAAAGAGCTGCGGATGAAAAACTAGGTTGAGAGTTTAGTTATTTCATGCACGTTCCCCCTCAAATATCGATCGTCACACAACTATAATATATATATATAATATTGGAATCATCGACTAGAACAGAAACAACGTGGACTTAATAATATAACGTATATATATATATATATACAGTAGAACCCGTTTAAGACGATCTCGCTTAAGGTGATTTTCCGCCTAATACGCTCGTTTTTACGAGTCCCTTGATTTCGACAACGTTTAACATGAAATTAACTCGGGATAATATGTTCCCGGATATAACGCTCGTCTTGTCAACGATGTTAATATAAAAATATAAAATTTAAAGATATACCTCACTATAATAATACCGATAACGAATAACGGGTACGTGTACGCGTACTGGTTATCCGGCCATAATATTCACGATTAGATACGACACACTACACGCGGCTAATTCACGACACCGGAATATAATCGGATATGGTCCCACATTTTACGACAGTGTTTGTGGTCGATTAAAGACTTATAGTAAAGTGCAATTCATTTTATTCTTCTATACTGTGAATTTTTCGAGTTTCATTTTTAATTATGGCTGATTGTTGAGGAATTAAACGAAAAGCTCTTTCTGTCACTGACAAGTCGAACATTTAAAAAATATACGATGAAAAAAGTGACAAAAAAAAAAAAAAAAATCAAAAATCAAAAAGAAATAGCCAAAGAAATGGAATTACCTGCATTGACACTGCGCACAATTCTGGCAAACAGAAGTAGAATTGAAAGCAGTGTTGAATGACCAGTAGTTGTACACGACAAAAAATAAAACATGGCAATTACGATGAACTAGATGAAATTTTTTTTGGAGTGGTTTAATCAAGCACGCACTTTAAATTTTCCGGTGAATGGTAACGACAATGTCACCGAAAAAGCACATGAAATTGCTAAACGCCTCAATATTGATAAATTTACTGATCTCGTGGCTGGATTGAAAAGAATTTTTTTTTTTGATAGATTGATTCAAGAAAAGAAATGATATTATGTATCGATAAATTTGTAGCAAACTAGAGTCCGTTAATGACGCTGATATCGCTGCATGGAGTGAAAATATTTTGCCGAATATTTTAAAAGAATACTCTCCTAATGATGTTTTCAATGCAGATGAGTTTGGGTTATTTTTTAAATTAATACCTGATAAATCTTTGGTGTTTAAATATTAAAAATACCATGTTGGCCAATTAAGTAAAGAACGTCTATCAGTTTCAGCATGTACAAATGCTACTGGATCTCAAAAATTAAGACTTCTAAAAGTAAAGCTCCACGTTGTTTTAAAAATGTACGTACATTTCCATGTGATTACGTATCACAAAATCATGCTTGGATGACAGGTGAGATATTTTTATGAACTGGATAAAACAATTAGACCTTTCTTTTAAGAAACAAAACAGGAATATTTTACTGTTTATTGATAATTGTCCTGCACACCCTACTAATATTCCACTTGAAAACATTAAACTTGATTTTACGCCCAAATGTAACAAGCAAATTACAGCCTCTGAATCAAGGAATTTTCAAAGTTTTAAAATAAAAATATCGAAAAAAATTGGTTTTACGATACTTGAAAGAAATGGAAAGTAAAAAAACTTGATGTACTCGATGCATTACACAACGTATCCGCAGCATGGAGTGAAATTACGGATAACGTCATTAAAAATTGTTTTCGGAAAGCAAAATTTGTTAAGGGTGATTACAGTGCCGTGGAGCAAAGCAGCCAAGATTTTCAAGTATTGGAGGAGTTTCTAGGATATACAGAAATTGACGAGGATGTCGTCACAAGTATTGAACTAGAAGTATTGACCAGATAATTACTGATAAAATTGCATCGGCTGATATAACTTTTGTAGATAAAAAAAACGAGAAGGAGGAAGAGGATGATACAAAACCGATTCTTCCAGTAACGAATTCACTTGATCATGGCAATGAGCTAAGAAGATTAATTGCATTTTTAACAATGACAAAAACATTAGATCATATTAATACAATTGAGAACTACCTACCTCTATTCTAAAAACATAAAAATGTGAAACAAACAAAAATCTATGATTTTTTGCAGTAGGTAATATAAAGTAATATGTAATATAAATGTAATAATTCACACTGCAATGTAAATAATATAATATATAATATGTATTATAAAATATAATATAATATGTAAAAAATTGTTGTTTCTGATTAGAGGTGGGTTGAACAGTTTAAAAAAATCGAACCAAACTACAAGAGTTCGGATTGGGTTCGAAAGTAAAATTAAGTACTAAAAGTCAAACCGAACTGATCTTGATCAAACAGTCCAAAATCGAGTAGAAGTTTGAACTTGGACGAATTATTCGAACTCAAACATTTTTCGGACATAGGTTCGAGATTGCCACTGAATTAATGACCATTTTATTTTATAGATTCGTCTACAGAAAAAAGTTGATGAAATTTTTCTTTTTTTGCCTTATTTAGGTTTTTCAGAAAGTATTTTGTCATCACCTCCCCCCCCCTTAAATATTTCTTCGGGACGGCCACGGCAATGGTTAAAATGCAACATATAACTATAGTTTCGTTCGCTTTCGAAATTTTAAGTTAGACTCACCTCTAATATATATATATATCTGTGCCTTGGGTCAAGAAGGATCAATATCACTTTTTTGTTAATAAAATTATAATTTTAAGCTCAAAGGCCGAAATTTTTAAAAAATAACATTAGGTTTTTTTTTATCTAAGCCATAGATATTTAATTAATGTATAGTTATAAGATTTAACGATTTTGAGCAGAGATAGGAACAGATAACTAAAAACATATCTAGATAAAGATAAAATAAGATATACCTAAATTCTTTATTATCTAGGTAGAAAAAAAAAAAACGATAATTTTTGAAATTTAAAAACTTTTTTTTAATCCAATAAGTACATAATATAATATATACTAATATATACTATAAATAGTAATTTATTTATTCGTATTTATTTTGCATATATATATATATATATATACGCGTGTACTAGAGATAATTACATAGTTGAAGAATTTCGCATATTTAAGTATATTTTTAGTAAAAATGTATCTACAAAAATCATCCGGATAAATAAATATGAACTTATAGATAAGTGAAGTTATTTATAATATATAAAATAATATAATGATTAAGTTAAAAAAAAAAATATTTCTTTTCATAAGTATTTTACTTTATGAATAGGTACCTACCTAATATACTTCTACGTTTTTATTTTTGTATTTTATTGTTTTGGATATAATGTACGTCTATACCTGTCAATAATGTTCGCTGATAGAACAGATGTAAACATGGCATTATAGTATAGCGTCGAAAAATGATTCGATAAAATACAATTGAAAAATACGTTTTTGAACGGATAGTACCTTAGGTCACCAAGTGACCAATAGTTTGAAAATTCGTTTCGATTTGACCGACTGGGACGTAAAAACTGTAGGAACTCGAGACTCGGAACGTCTGGACGATTTGGGCGCCGAGAACCCAATGAAATGACGCGAAACCAAAAGAAACTGATCTATATCATCGTAATTGTTATCGCAATAAACGTTATCAATAATTATCATGTATCGTAAAACGATCAATCCGGCATGTCATTCCACTATATTATGTATTCCACAACGTTAAACGTAGTGTTAATCGTGCGGTCATATACCGTTTTTACGGGCACTTTAATATACGTTACAGAACAGTCGCTCTGCACAATACTCGACGAGATGAACCGCTCGGCAGCGGCGCGGCGCCGGGAATGATTGATTTGACTCTCCTCCATCCCCATCACCCGTAGTACGGGTGGCGTGCGATTACGGTAGATGTGACCGTCCGCCCGCCCCCCCCCCCCGCGAGACAACCTCTCGTCAACGTTCCCGCTACCGAGGAGGGGGGGGGGCGCCCGACGAATTGTCGCGGCCCGACGAAAAGTGGAAAAATCGCCGACCTCGACAATGGTCCCGATATAGGACCCAACGCGAGGGTCGACCGCACGGAGCGAATTTACTCGGTTCTTCTTCAAATTTTTTTAACTTTGAAATAATAATAATGGGGAATCGCAATAACGTTATTGACTTTACAAAAAAAAAAAAATTCACTGAACGATATCCGTTATACTTTGGAACGCGAACACTGATCGCTTCCACACCAGCGATTTTGCCGGATTACACAGAGCGGTTTTTAACTCGCCAGAGAGTTAAATGTAATCAGCGAGTAGCGACAAAAGTACACCGGTCGTCGACTTTACACCTCGTTCACACGGATGACACTGATGTCACGGCATTAAGTTGCATGACACTATTCGAAATTCAATGCCGTGACGTGAAATGTCGTATACCGTTCACACATATAATGTGAGTGTCATGACATTAAACAGCATAGTGTTGTGATAATTTTTCTTATCGGTATAATATTATTAGTCTTATGGGTAATTCGTTTTGTCTACTTTTTCATCTTTTTCATCTTTTTTTTTTTACATAAAAGCCAGACTTAACCAGAAAGTGTTGTGTTCAGTCGCCTAAAATGGCCAATAATTGCGTTTTGAGAGCAGCTGCGGATGTGTTAGAAGAGATGATGGTTTTAGAATTAAAAAGAAAGTATGAAAAGAAACGTGAATGGGTTAGAAAGTGGATGATAATGCGTGGGAATAAATTAGGTCAGGTCCAGACCCGGTAATCATAGATTTTTTGACCTTGCGTAGTTCATTGTTGTAGGCCCCACGAATAGACCTTATTTTGGAACGTAATACTTTAACATTTAAAGTAGTCTTTCGAAGACTTGTCCCACAAACAGGGATACTGTTGGTAAATTTCAAGGAAATGATTAAATGTCGAATGAAGACATAATAATTTAATTACCTTATTATAAGAACGAAATACTACAGAATATATTAAATACGCACAATGAATTTCAAAATACGTTTAGAAAATAAACTTTCAGTTGTCGATATGAGCACAAATTGATAATGATGGCGTGACACCACTAGTGTCACGGTGTCGAATATCAAACATTTTATGTCGAGATATCGTGGCAGTGAGACACTATACGTTGTTCAGACGGCGACACTGGTCCGACATAAAATGACACGGCTTTGTGGCAATTTTGATCGCAAGTGGTCACAGTGAAATCCTCTTTATAACGAGTTTATAATCAACACATCGAATCCTCTTTTCTGTACGTTTTGAGAATATCTTGTCCCTGAAAGTTCTTCGGCGGGTCGTGAATCCTATGGTGAATATTGAAACAGCAGAGGTTCAGATTCCGGAAGAATTGATCGAATTTTCAACTGATGAGACGTTGAAATCCAGCTTCGAAATTGCTGATCGGCTCACGGAATTTTGGAGTCGAGCTAATTCATAATTGCCTTCGCCCAATCATACCTTGTCGAGCGAGGACTCAGTACTGTGACGGACTTTGTTACAAAAAAAAAAGTGAATCGACATCGTAAAAAGCGGAGACTTGCGCCTTCATCTCACTAAAATTGTACCAGACTCCAAGAAACTGGCTCTGCTTCGTCAAGCCCAACTATACTACTGATAGATATAATATGATTCATTCATAATACTTCTTTAGTATAAAATTTGGTTCTTTTTTGTTATTCTTTAAATTTATATTTTTTTTTTTTAATAAAATCATTTTTTCGAGCATACCATTTTTATTTTTTCATTGGTCGTTTCAATTTTTGAATATCCCTCCTCATTTCATACTCACAATTACGGAATTTTCACTTAAGGGGGTGTTGAAAAATCATTTTATTTTCAAGGGGATGAGAGCTTTAAAAAGGTTAAGGACCACTGCTGTATAGTATTCCGAATGTTTTTAGAATATATTTTACTCTATAAATCCGTACGTAGGTGCGTGCTAAATTTTAATAACGGAAATATTAAATAGTGATTACGAGTACGTTATTCGTACTCCTCTAGATTTAAATGGTAAATAATGTGCGTTTAAGGATTGGTTCTGAAAAAAAATTTACGCGCTGCAGTAAACACAAGGTTTGACAGAATCATACTAAAAAAATTCCTTTTAAGCATTATGTATAATTGGAATGACAAAAGTAAGTATTTATTTTCATTTTATTAAGGTATAAAATACTTTTAAAATATATTTCATATACTATATTAAAATTACTCTTAATAAAAAACGTTTTTAAATTATTCGGAATATTACCCAAGTCTGAAATGTGACTAGGTATATAAATATGGTTATAAAATAAACATTCTACGTAGTTAAATCATATTTAATTAATATTTTATAAATTATAATACTAGTATTTTAGATTCTAAGCGAAGCGAGGAATGTATTGATATTACATTTATGCACTTTAAAAAAATATATATATATTTTCATGTCTGTACCTGAAAGTTCAATAAAGAGTGTTCCAATAATTATACGCTCAATTATTTTCTGATAGCAAAATACATCTATTTGGTTCTTTAGAAATTGTACACATTTATATAAATCGACTTAAGTTATTTATCCGTTATTCCGTAATTAATCATTCTAGAGAATTGAAATGTTCATTAAAATGTATTTTAATATAAAATTAACTTAAAAAATGTTTAAATATGTTTATATATAGTAGTTATACATTTTGAAATTTTTATGTCATAAATTATCTAATTTAAGTTTTAAAAACTGAATATTTTATACATGATCAAATATACGCCAGTCTAACTATATATTAAAGAAATCTAAATAAATCATTAGTCACAAATTTTTTATAGCCCATTAAATGTATAGACAATATCTATGATTTTGGTATAATATAACGATCAAATGGACAAGTGTGATCGATATTTATTATAATTTAATAATTTTTTTTTTTTAAAGACTTCAGTTTAGGCCAAATAATTATTTTAGTTTTATACTAACTTGATACAATTTTTAAAATGGTTAGGTATTTATAATTTTGGACTATATTTTGGATTTATAGTAATGATGATTTTTAAGTTTTTTTGGGTTTTATAATGGGAAAATTCAACACAGGGTTAGCAATAACTAATACGATGTAGCATAATTATTCTTTATTATATTAAAATTAAATGTTTACTTTACGTTTTATTAGAATATAAAATTGTATGGAAATTTGGCAACGTTTCATTCAATACTAATTTTGATAATTTTTTTATAAAGTTTAAATATTTGCATACAGAAAATTATACACAATCCATATAGTTTGTAGCCTATGAGTCTATAACATATGTCTATTAGAGCCAATGTTTAAAATAATGGGGAGAGGAGAAAGAAAAATTGCAGCTTAAAATGGATAGTATTTTAAATCTGCATGCACTTAACTATATAAAAATTAAAACTATATTTTGATGATGGATATTATAAACTGATAGAGCTAAACGTGACATCATTGGAGTTATTTTCGAAATTTCATCTTTAACTGCAGTGATTAGACGTAGTTTAGAAGTTTATCAATCAAACTGTTTGGCCATTTAAAATGTACAGAAACAATTAATGACTTACAATTAGTATTTTATAATTAAATGTTATTGGCATTTCGAATCAAAACGTACAAAAAACCTCAATATTCAGATGTCGTTAAGAGATTCCGATAAAATAGAAATTAAAATTTTGAATTCAAACTATTTCATTCATTTTATATTTATTTTATGAAATATTTTTTCATTTAGGAGTCTCGTGAATGCGATTTTCCAAGGGATATAGTATAGGCTTTTTTCCATTTATAAATTTCCGTCTTATCGTTGTGATGGCTGTAAATGAATGTTAGTGTGAGTGAGCTATGTCGTTATCGTTGACGATCCATATGAAAATAACTGGTAATGATGCAGTTGGCTCACACGCTCAAGTCAGAGATCTATTTTGTGACTATGAAAAAATGTGTATTTTTCAGTTGTATAAATAATTTCAATTCCAATAGTAAGTATATTGAAATGCATACTTTAATAAAAAAAAAAAAAAACGAAAAAAATGTCATGAATGTTAATAGATTATTATTTATATCTTCTTTCACTTTAGATCATTATTTTAGATTCTGAGCGAATCGAGGAATGTTTTACGATCATGTGTTTTCTTTTTTCTTTTTTTTTTTTTATACCTGTACCTAAAAACTCTATGAGAATAAGTGCTCCGATCATTATATATAGCACAATTTTCCGGTAGAAAATTGCATTTAGTTGGTACTTTAAAAATTAAATTTTTCGAATTTTTAATTTTGTCAATAAACGCGTAAGAAAAAACAAGAAAATGCTATCAAAAAATTAGCATAATAATTGGTAAATATAACTGTGGTAAAAAATTATCAGAACTCCGAAAATATTGATGCCGAAGGCTTGATTTTTTAACCACAAACGTATATACGTAAAATATTTATAAAAAAAAAAACATTTTCGAAAAGTTGTACTCTCTTTTTAGGCTATTTATAGTAATATGCAAATTTGAGACATTTAATTCATAATAATTTTAATTTCAGTTTTTAAGATCTGATAATTTAATACAGTGTTAAAAGTACTCCATTTAGCTACTTACATAAAATCGAAACCGAAAAATCGGTACCTACATTATTTTATATCAGGTATTAATATTTTTTTTTTTATTTAATACATATTTCATTTTTTCAACATTTCGGTATGAATTGTGTTAGAATTTCGGGGAAATAATGGATCCATAAACTTGAAATGTTCACCAAACTCGTATATTACCACATTATGAAGATGAGAATTTTTTTCTTATTTTGGGCTATTTAAAGCAATTTTCAATTTTGAAATATTTAGATAATAATAGTATTAATTTTAGGTTTAAGACCTAAAAAATGAGTAAACTATTAGGATTACATTTTTCTAGTTAGACAAAAAAAAAAAATAAAAATGGGACAATACAATAATTTTTAATAGCTATTAAATTGTTTTCAAATATATGTATTGTTTTGGTGTGAAATGTGCTCGAATTCCTAGGAAATAATAGATCCATAAGCTTAAAATTTTCACCAAAAACGTATATAAGTAGATTATGAAGGCAACATTTTTTAAAAATTCTTACCGATTTTCAGGCTACTTATAGCAATTTTGAATTTTAATACATTTAATTGATAATAGGTATAACTTTTCTATACTTTACAGAAAAATTTGATTTTTTTTTTTTTTAATATGTAGTTTTTGTTATAAAAAATAATGGTGAAGTCAGAATTTGGCGATCGGACTTGGTTTAAAAGTTATATATAATTGAAATTTATCATATCGACTTTATCATGTTTATTTAAAATGTATATTTTTTATACTTTACAACAGTGTTGTATAATTTAGTGGTAGCCATTGTTTGTCATGCGCTGGGTCTTCGGTCCGAATCCGTTTATATCCATATAACTTTTTGCACTTTTTTCAACTATTTTTGTTTATTATATTATATGATATTATCATATAATTATAAATCATTAGTATAATCTACAGTAATTGTCAAGTATATTCATCGAAGCTTCGCTCAGAATCGTGTTTTTTTTTTTTTTTTTTTTTTTAAATGATTAATCATTGCTTTAAAATTCAATATATCGACCACCAGTATTCTACCTAACGAGCGAAGTGCTTCCACCCCATATTGAATTTTCGGTAAATTACAATTTTAATCCTTAAACTATACTACATTATTACGGTAAAACTTACTAAAATAATGTACCGCGAACAAACAAATGTCTCGGACATAGGTTCTTAAGAATATAATATAAACGTTTTAAAAATTAATATCCAAGTATATACATCGTGACGAACTGTTGGGAAATAAAAGAGTATAGTTTTTGACAAAATAAACCGTAGTGTCTCTAATTTTCCAGATTTAGGCTGTTTTTACGCATCTTCCAACCCCTTGATTTGACCGGTCCCTCGCCCTTTCGGACAAGGAGGTTAGCGCATATAATACATACAACAATAGTAGTAAAATGCATTGGAGGGGAAAAAATAGCACCCGAAACCCGTGTATATGGTATACACGAAAAAAAAGAAAAGGCTGAAACCCGACGTAAATTAAAACGGTAAAAAATAAACAATATTAAAAAATATTTCACTTTAAACGCGAAACGGGCGGACGTTCGAATAGCTGGCTTTTAATAGCGTTTATAGAATATATTATATAAAAAAAAAAAAAAAAAAAAAATGGAAAAAATATACACCAGCCGAATGTTCTATCGCTAGAATTTTCGTATGATAATCGTATACGACGGATAAGTTCCACGATATATTGCACGTTTATTTTCCTCGATTTTATTTCGAAGGCGATGAAAAATAACGAAAGGATTCAATATTTTAACATATAAAACGGCAAATTTTAAATTAATTTTTTTTAAAAAAACCCTACCTACATTTAACATTTACGTTTTAATGTACTGAAAAAAATAAAAATAAATAATATATATTCAGTTTTCGCTGTAGACTTGTGAATTAGAAATTTTAAATATAAATGTTGAGTAGTATACTATTTGTTTTTTTTTTTTTTTAATTTTCATTTACATACAAATCTATTAAATTTGTTAACTATATTGATTTAAGTATAAAATTCGGTTAATTTTTTTTTTTTACTTTGGTCGGTCGAAAACAACTCGATCACATTTATATTAATCACAATTAACACACATTATTATTGTATCTTAGTTCACGATAAATAACAATAAAATAACAATTAATATGACGTGATTGGTTTGTTTCAAATTTTTTGGAGGGTATAATTCTGATGCAAATACAGATCATTTATGGTTTTTTTTTTTTTTTAATATGCTCAAAGGAGTATAATTACAGTTTTTTTTTCACTACTGGTTTTGCTTATATAGCTACCATTGTGGTGTATATTATTAATTGTAATTTTCACAATGTTTTTTTTTATTGTACTCTGCAAAAATATAATAATACGGCTAAAAAAAAAAAAATAATTAACACTTTTCCTCGGGAATGCGTTGTGTGGATAATGTGGTATTTGCACGATTATGGTTCTCCGATGAAATTGTATTTTTCGAAATACGTTGGTGTGCACTGTTTTAATAACTAAATATAAATGAATATATTCGTTTCAAGAATTGAATTTTTAAATTAAATTTTACGAGTGCATTATTTTCACTCCTATAAGAATACGATCATTAATGTTGTTTTATACAAAATAGCATAATAAAACATGACGTCTCTGTTATAATATAATGTGTTGACCGATTGTTTATTTCACATTTTCAATGTCGTTTAATTTCGTGTATTTGTACTGTACAATTAAAATCATTTTATTTATTATTATTTTTTTTTTTTTTTTGTATACAATTTTGTTGTGACATTTCATAAATTCATTATTTTATGATTGAACCGGAACAAAATTGTTTTAATATCGCATTAGTCAGTTTCACCGTGTTATTAATACTAATAACTTTCATTTAGTTTCTGCAGGGAACATTAACTTTAAAATTAAAAATTAAACGCTCCGTAAAATTACTCTATAGTTATACACTGCGTGAAAGAAAGATTTTAATCAAGGGTTCCAAAATGTTCATTGATACGATCCAATAAAAAAAAAAAATAAAAAAAAAAAAAAAATAAAATAAAAATCGAGATTCACTGCTCGATCTGAAATTTGGCCCGGCAGGATAGCTTACTAATTCCATTTTTATAAATAAATAGTAGTTATATAGTAAAATGAAAAAATGTACGAATGATATTGTAATAAATGTGTAGGTATAGATGAAAATGAAATTTATATTTTTTTTCATACATTATTAAAAAAAAAAAAAAATTAATTTTGAATAATATTCATGAACCATTGAAAATGTTCTCACGACTTACGATATTTATGAACCTATCTAATCTAAATGCATTTATGTAGGTATACGAAAATTTCATTTAAATATTCATACACATAACATATTGTATATATTACAATAATATATAGGTACGCCGAAGTTTGATACTCGGATATTTTATGTCGTTGAGAAGTTGTCATTAGTAAGAAACACTAACTAAAACTTTATCATTGTCAGAAAGTATAATAATGAATTATTTAAATAAACATATATAGGTTTGAATTTTAGGTCTTACGAATTTTGTTTCTTATAAACCGAGCGCATCTTTATATGTCGTATAATATTAAATTAAACGATATTGATACGCGTTGAATTGCTTTTCTTCGGCGTGTATTATGAAACAGGTACCTAAGTAATAATAAATTTCCGATCGTCGGTCAATCGACTGAAAACAAATTCGATATTTTACTCGAAATTTATGAACACACGAAAGTACGTACCTACTTAATACGAAATAAAAATGTGAAATCATATTTTTTATTAATAGAAATGTTGTTCCAAACAAAAGCTTAATATGAATAAATAAGAGAAGAACAATTCATTTATTTTTATAGGACCGGGAAAACTAATATAATATTGTAACTAGTAAAAAAAAAAAAAAAAAAAACCCCCGGGGTTTTGGTCTTTTTATCGAGCCCGAGGTGTGTATATACCCATCTACCTACCTATTACCGTGGCCATAATATTCCGGTATACGGTTCGTGAAAAATAAAATAAACGATTATTATCCACACGTGGTGAATTTGACTTCGAGGAATGTGTCCTTGCGGAGACGTTTCGTCTCGTCCGCGCGACCCCTGCGCATGCACATCCACTGCAGTATGTACACCGACGCCCCGTAACCATGACATGCGATTACGATCCAAAGAGTAAAATTGCATTTCTGGAATATGTGTGCACAACGGTTGTTTGTGACGACCCGGATCGAAATGGATTCGGGACGTCTGAAATCATTGTAAAATGGAGAAGAAACCCACGGAAAAAAATGGAAAAAAAAAAAAAACATTTGTACGAGGTATATATTATATACCCGGGGATAACCACTTTAATAGCTCATTACCAGTATTCCGGGTGGAGACTAATGTTCACTGTGTTTAATGTCGTATAAAATCATTGTCGTGCACGGGGATCAAGTTGGGCGCGAGGATTGTTCATACGCGTAATGGTGACGATAATACGAATAAGGGCTATCGTGCGAATTAGACGGTTAAACGCGGGAGAAAACGAAATTGGACGGAATATGCATTTGTTGTACACATGAACGTACACGTGTGTATTGTTGTATGATGTTTAAGTAAACACGTATATCAATTTTGACGTGTTGATAATAACGATTGTTTGTCCGGGGAGAGGAGCGATGGTTTTCATTAAGAGGACATCATTAAGTGTACATGCTTTTTAGTGGCATTAAAACACGTTTTTCTCGATTTCTAAGTTCAAATTCTATCTTAGTTACCGTAGGTTCAAAATTTAAATAAAATACGATAGACGACAATATTTACTATGGACGAATACGGATTTTTTTTTAGTTAAACATTTTTTTTTGATTTGAAAATTTGGAAACTCGACGTTTTTCAATCAAAAGCTTTTATAGATGTCTAAATATACTCGTCAAAATCATTGTCGTGCATAGGGATCAAGTTGGGCGCGAGGATTGTTCATACGCGTAATAGTGACGATAATACGAATAAAGGCTATCGTACGAATTAGACGGTTAAACGCGGGAGAAAACGAAATTGGACGGAATATGCATTTGTTGTACACATGAACGTACACGTGTGTATTATTGTATGATGTTTAAGTAAATACGTATATCAATTTTGACGTGTTAATAATAACGATTGTTTGTCCGGGGAGAGGAGCGATGGTTTTCATTAAGTGTACATGCTTTTTAACGACATTTTAAAACACGTTCTTCTCGATTTTTAAGTTCAAATTCTATCTTAGTTATCGGTTGGTTCAAAATTTAAACACAATACGATAGACCAGAATATTTACTATGGACGAATACGGATTTTTTTTTTAGTTAAACATTTTTTTTAATTTGAAAATTTGGAAACTTGACGTTTTTCAATCAAAAACTTTTATAGATGTCTAAATATACTTATCGAACAAAAACTTTATGCTCGGTCTTGATTCTCATTTTTTTATTTTGTGTAATTATTTCTCTTTTATGATAATTTTTGATCAAACCGAGTTCAGAAAGCCACAAGTAGTTTTTTTTTATTTAAATTTATAAATTTATTACAGATTAACGGGCTGAGTCATTATTAAATATACACGGAGGAAACTTACACATAATACGTATTAATCAACTAAATATTAAAATTTTTTAAACGAAAATTATTGGCCCACATTGGAAATAAGCATTATGCGCCCAAGAGGCTCATTTTTCGTGTAATTTGTGGTGGAGAGGAACTTTAAAATTAATTAAAGTTAGAAGAGTAGTTGAATCTACGTTACCAGTTAATAAGATATTAAGGAACTTAAGGTTAATTATTATGTGCCCACGCTCAGCCAAGGATTCAAGTTTAAGCTTTTGATCAACAGGGGAGTAGTCGTAAGGTAGATACTTAAGACAAACTCAGCAAATTTAAAAAACTTACGTTGAACCCATTTTAATTAAAGTGAATCACCAACTGTACGATGATTCCAAATTACACTGCCATATTCTAGAACGGACCGAACTAGAGCACGATAAAGGACCTTTAGAGAAGTACGAGACGTGAAATTACTGGCTAATCTCATTATGAAACCTAGCACAATAAATGGTTGTACAGCAAATCATTTCTATGTGTGTTTTTGAAAATATTTCGTGGATGCACGGCAATAAAAAATTACGATACTATTTTTAGATTACTTTTAAAAGGTATTTTAATGTTTTTTGACTGTGAAATTTTCGTTAAGTATCCAAAAAACTTCTTGAAAATTGCCCAAACAAAACCCATTAAAAATGGTTTGTTTAGCGTCCTCTTAAGTAAACGTTTTATACATACAAACCGAACGATACTTGGAGCGTATCGTAAATATTACGGGTGATAAAGTTTCAAGGCCATTTGTACCGTTCGTCGCCAGTTATAAATACTCGTGTCAAAATATACGACCTCAGGACGAGGTCGTAAACGAGAGGGCCGACTTCTAACCGGTGGTTGGGTTGGTGGTGGGAGGGGGGGCGAGGAGTAAGTTATTCGAGCGCTTCCGAACCGAAAACATTATTGTCGCTTGGTTCACGGGAAAGATTGTGCCCTCGGGATCATCAAACGTTAACACACCGACCTTTGAGACAGATCAAAGATATTTTGGAGTTTGTGTCGTTGCCCGTTTTATTAATTAACCGGTCGACGAGCAAAACGAACGTATCGGAAAACAATTAATATTGATTTAAGGATAGAAAAAGACAAAAAAAAGTTTTATTAAAAATCCACTCGTTACCGAAAAAATAATTAACCATCGTTGTCGAAACGAAAGAATAGTAATTATATTCAATCTCGTGTTTTTCAATTATTATAATATAAATTGACAATATAGTGTATAAAATGTAATTATGATATAGTAGATTTTAGAAAGAATTTCCGTTTAAAAATGTAAAATGCGTTTAAAACGATTTCAACGTGGCTGATATAAACCGATAGTTATTAATTCACATTCATCGATATTTGATAGCAACATATGGTCTCGACAATTTTAAACACTTAAACGTTGGGTATTAAACAGTATTAATTTTATTGGAATACGAAAATAAGATTCGGCGATGCCGGCAACGTGCTTTCATACGAAATTTTTAGGTAATCCGATTGGATAACACCCTTAATACTTTAAAATGTACCGATTTAATATTATTCTTAATGGAAGTTGAAATTTGTATTAGATTAATTGCGATTTGGGTGTTTCATAAGTATACTTAAAATACTAATTTTACTTTATCGAAGTTTCAATTTATTATAAATAAAAACACATAGATGGCAGAATCGTTTAAATTTACTGTACCTAATATTTTCACGGACTGTAAGATTTTCAAATTTAGTAAATAACGAACATAAACCCGCAATCTGTACCTATCTGTATCGGAATATTATAAGTTTTTGTTATTATGTTGGGTTAAGTTAAAGGAGTTTTCCAACAATGTCGATAATGATCGCATTTTAAACTTGGGAAATTAAACTAAAAAATATTTTTGGTTTGTAGTTCGACAATAGATTTGTTCAGATTTCCTTCGAAATAAGTATATTAATTATATACCATAATAGGTCATATAGTGACTCAGGTACTCCCATATCAATAAAATATTAATATAAATAATGAATTAAAAAAATGTCAAAATAAATCTTCTATCAATAATTATGATAATTATGGCATGTTTATATGTATTTGCGATAAATTTTACATTGTAAAAGCTAGTAGAAATTTCGAAATTTAATACAAAGAACATATTTATGAAATAAAATTAAAATTATCTATATAATATCATTCTACGCAGAAAACGATTTAATAATATTAAATAATAAAAAAAAAAATATATATATATATATATTATATATTCAGTGTAATAAGAATTAGGTACTCATTTAAACTGGAGTAAAACATAGTTTTAATAATATTTTAAATATTCAAACATATTTTAAAAGTAATGATGTTTACTAATATATAAAATTAGACAATAATACATAATTTTTTAATAGCGATTTTAATATTATATCTATTATGTTACTAGTCATCGTTTAATAATTAGTTTTTTGTTGTTTATAATATATTTTGCGTATTCTATTTATTTTTTTCATATTATTTTTAGATTTTTTATTATTAATTCGTAACCTGAAAATGACTTATACCTGAATCTACCTGTTACCCATAATATTTTTTCGAATACTCCAGACACATTTTATTTTTATAAATTGTTTTTTTTTATATTTTATATTTATTTTCATTTTATATTCTATATTCTATAATTACATTTTATGAATTAATTGATATTTAAATTTTAAATATAATAATATAAATGAAAGCTACAATAAATTTCATGCCAAATGTATAATTACAATTATTAATTGATCGTATAAAACATTTGAAATACCAATGTTTCAATGTTTATCAAATTTATGAAAGATCCAAACATATTATTGACTTAAAATATTAGTTTTACAATTATAAAATATTTTATCGATATAGATTACATTAATAAGCGGAATTTAACGAATAATTAATGTAAGTAGTGAAAGTAAAGATCTATGTAAGATATAAGTCATATAATGATTAATTATTGTATTTGAGTCTATAATAACAATATACCTCATTATTCTGTACCAAAAAACAAAAAAAAAAATTCCCACACCTAGTGTCTTTAATATAACAAAATGGAATAATTTCATTGAAAATTATGTGCATCAAGTGATCGAAAAAAATATTAAAATGTACTCATATATGCTATCATTGTAGTTGAAAAATATGTCGTAGAAAATTCATTACGTAGTAAAATAAGTTTCACACAGTACTCGAAATGGACCGGAACGGCGTTAACATTAGCGATTGCGTCCGTTCCGGTTAGTCAATATTAGTATTTAATAATTCCGGATCATAAAAATATTTGGAAAAAAAAAACAAGAAGTGTGTTATTTCTATTATTTAAATAATATTATGTAGATAACTGTTCGTTAGCGACGATAAGAGTGCACCACTTGGATACATTTTATCCAACGTCCTTGGTATCAACAAGAGAACATAAATAATTACTCAGAGTTACTCGACAGGCGACAGTCTGTACTAGTTCGCAAAAAATGGTCAATATCCAATAATAGTGAAATAGAATACATACGATTTGGCGAAGTACGTGTCGCTATTTTCGTTTAAATAAAGAAAATGATATTATTCGGACGTATTTGAACATATAAATCGAAAAAAGAAAGAAAGAAAAGGTGTTTGGGGTTTGGGATGACTTGATGCCACTGTAATTGATATTTAAAAATATTGATAATATTAAAGTATTGTAACTATATATTGTGTCACTGTAATTTCATAATATCAGGAACGATATTCGTTAAATAGGAATCAAAAATATTTTCCTCCATTTGTTATCACCGTTTTTTTTTTTTACTAAATTGTTTAGTTTTGTGGGAATAAATTTGAATAGCAAATAGTGTTTCAATCATTAAAAATTTTGATAAGCAATTCAAACACCTACATTTATCGGAAAAATATGTATATAGAATATAGATAGTTAGCAGATAACTGGCTTATGAGCAAAACAAAAAGTCTCCGGAGTCATGATGTACTTTATTTTGTAAACAAAAAGACATAAAATGCTATATTTATATTATATAGCGTTCCGGTTCGTACAAATTTCCATTTCGAGCACTGGTTTCACACCGCTATTGGATAATTTAATAAAATCCTACTTAGGGCAAGAAATCAAGAACACTTACAGTCATTACA
Source organism: Pemphigus obesinymphae (assembly GCA_025469235.1). Lineage (NCBI taxonomy): Eukaryota > Metazoa > Arthropoda > Insecta > Hemiptera > Aphididae > Pemphigus > Pemphigus obesinymphae. Next base: position 32,222 of record JAIPRL010000477.1, on the reverse strand, counting down.
TTAAATTGAAATAGTTTTACATTTTGTGTGCTGTCGCTTTTGTTTAAGTGCCTACGCTCTGACAGTTCAGAACTCATGTCGGTCAAAAGCCTTCAATGAATTTTCTTCGACCTTCTATTGTGAGATTTAATTTTTAATTGATTATATTAAACGGAAACCGTCTCTCGAAATATTCTCTCTCGTCATTTGTATCAGTTCGATAATAATAATCAAACAAAACCTGAAATAACCGTTTTACTGTCTGGAAAAAGCTCTAATTAGGTATTTATTATTATTTTAAACAACGGCGATTTCGATTTGTCGAACACAATCGAATTCGACCACCGTCATGACATTTCAAATACATATTTTACTAAACTCTGGATACGTTAGATTACATAGCAAAATCATATTTTCACAATATTGTCACAACGTATCAGAAAATACGAAAAACATGAAAAGGTTTTCATAATATACACCGCACATGGTTGTCAGAACGTTAAATAATATTTTTACAATATTTCAATACATTCGTATGGAAATATTACGATAATATTAAAAACATTATAAACCAAAAAAAAAAAAAGAAAAATAAGCATGCGATCCATTATTTTCATAAATGGATCCCTATTATCTGACGAATGGAACACGATGCAATTACGATGTAAATTTTGCAACAAATTTATTGTCCAATAATTAGGGTTTGAGTCTGCCTGCCTTAACATCAAAGACAGACGCATTACCAACCGATCTACTTCCCACTGATGAATATGTCAATGGAATCTAGAGCATTCGAACGAAACGATCTGTATGTATTATGTATTTAGGTATAAGGTAGGAAATAGGTAGGCCAGTTTTTTTATAATGATGTTTTTTTTTTTTATTCCGTGAACTGTAAAGCTCTGCCTGTAATCCACTGAAACATTAAATATTTTAAAGAATTCCGATATTTGACGTAACCACATTTGACAAAAACCTTATGTAGATAGTGTTTAAACAATATTTTCTAAATATTTCAGTTATATTTGTGTTCAAATATTTTATAGAAAATAGCAGTACAATATTTTACACAATAATTTCAAAATAGTTTACATATATATATATATTTATTCAAATATTTGGGATAAAATATTTCCAAAATAGTATAACAATACTATCAATCAAATATTTTAGGAAAAACCTTTATCGAATATTGTAAAAATATTATCAAATGTGGGTTTATCATCTATCTGCCTTGTTTTTAGCATTTTGTTTCTTATATTTTGGAAGCCGATATTTATTAAAACTCAGTGGAGCTATATATCTTAGTAAATTTCGTTCGATACAACGTAGATTGTACAGTTATACACGTTTATACCTTATGGCAATCGGTCCACTAGACCTTATAAGTATCAATGTCGAAATTTCACTTATGATTTCGTTTACAACACAAATTCGATATAATAATACTTTAATAAATACGTTTTGCGATTGAAGGGTTCAAAACAAAAACAGCATTTGTCGAAAAATCTAATTTTTCAGGAACGTAGAAAAACCGCCCGTCTTCTATTATTGACCAATTTTAGCGATAGATTGTATTGAAATTCAATATTCAAACAGTAAGAAATTACATTAAAAAAGTTTTGTTGACATTGTTCAATCCACAAGGATAATATGAGCCTCAAAAGTTGGTTAGGTCTGGACAAGTGCTGTTTATTAGTGGCTTTGAGGATAGTGAGGATTTAATTATTTGGGGAAAAAAATATTATAATGCTGAAAAAAACGTTTATTTTAAAATATTTTAAAAACTAGATATTACGAGAATCATATTGTTAAACATGTGAAACATAACGACAATGACGCTAAATAAAGTCGTTCGGCAGTGAAGCGATTTCATAGCGTTGTGGACACCATTGAACAGTACAAAAATATACTGTTAACTCGATTAGTTCGATTTTTGGACAAGTACTGTTTTTATTTTGAACCCCTCAATTTTGTTCTGCTCATTTTGGCTTTTTAATTCCAAAAAAAAAAAAAAAATAATGGAATTCCGAATGATTAGACGCCGTTAGAGTTATATCTCTCTGCGGGCCGTAGTTGTTTTTAACGGTGTAGGCAGGTACCTACCTACCCCATAATATAGCGTGTCGTGCAACGAGTGGTTTCGTCCAATAATATTATATTTCCTATTAAAATTAAATTTTCTTTGACAGTGTGCCATTTTAATTAATATTTATTAATTATAACTTTGATTAAAACTACAACTGAACGCCCATATGATTAAATATTATGACTGCTATTAATTATAAAGCGAATGCTATACTATTCTTATTGAACCTCGCCACAATATTATATACGTTGTTATAATTTATGCATGGAAACAATATTATAAATTATTGCTGTATAACAATAGAATAATGAAAAGAAATATGTTTACGGTGCACCCCAAAAAACCAACACGTTATTCAATAAAACACAAGTATAGTGGACCATAAACTATATGTAGGCAGGTATATACATGAAATTATATCGATTTTTAATCGACAATCGCATAATATTATTGTAACTTTATGTAGAATTTTAGCTCCTACTTTTTTTTTTGTACAATATATTTTATAGAATATAATCGTGAAATGAAATTATCACGTTGGAATTCTGAATTTTATTAAAGTTAATAAACTCAGGGGAATCAATTGAATCATAAAAGTGTTTTGGAACGACAGGGAAGATTAGTTTCTATTTAACGTACAATGGATGTATTAAATATAAAGTATGGTTTTAAAACCTACGTTGAACACTTTTAAATATCATTGAGTTCCATCGAAGAGTCCCAAAAGCCTGTATAGAACTAAATACTAAAGATTGAAAAAAACTTAGTAGATGGAAAAATTTTGGTAACTGTTCGACAGTTCTCAACTTTTGAGGAATTTTGAGGAGTGATAACAGAATACTAGTTTTTAAAACAGATGGAAAAATTACAATTATTAGGTCTAAGGCAATACAAAAAAAATAATTTAAGTGCTCTTGCCAAGGCATTTATATAACCACGAATTATACGAAATCCCTCTTGTAGCAGTAGAAAGCGGTAGTATATCTATACAACTATACAAAATGTTATGAATATTTGATATCATAAGATGAATTATTTTTAATTCTCGCAGAGAAAATCTGTAAATATATAGAATAATTAATTGAAATGAAATTATAACTGTAACATAATATATCTAGTACAATCATTAATATATGTCATAAAATATGTATATGAAATATAAAATAAAAATGCATAAAACAAATTAACGAAATACAAAACTCGTAACGTCGTGTGTTACGAAAATATCGATAACACTCTATGTAATAATTATTGTGTCGTGAACATTATTCTATAAAAATGCATTTCGTTCTAGCGGGGTGGAAAACGTTAATGGCCGATGGCGTCAAAAACGAATTAAATTTAATGGCAAAAAAAAGAAAAAGAAAAGCGGAACAGTGGAAGTGTATAGACAGGAACGGTGCTAAAAAGAAACTGGTAGTAATTATACGATAGTTTGCCAACAATATTTTCGGTCAATTTGACCCCAAAACGTTTCGCGGTAAAACTGTGTAAATCGTTTGCCATTTTACAGCTAGAATATTGCTAAACTTTACAATTGTCTGGGTCATTAACATTTTCTTAGTTTCTATAAAACTTCACTTAATATGTACAAAACGTACGTTTAAATATTTCCAAACTGTAATAAAAACATTCGGACTATATATATTATATTACGGAAGCAAAAACGAAATCTCTGAAATGATATTAATAATATGATTACGGTCAATTGTACCTTCTTTACGCGTTGATGTTCAAATAATTTAAAACCCATAAATATATAACACAAAATAGGAGGAGAACTATAGTAGCTAAGTGTTATCAATATGGACCATTGGATTCTTTTTGAACAACATATTTATTTTATTTTATTATATTAATACAATACGGGACGAGCCCAAAAAATATGAGTGATGCAATTTGTAAAATTTTACTATGTAAATGTATAGTAAATTGTATTTTATACTTAGAAAATTTTATGAAAATACTCAATTATCAAATTATAATCAAGAATTACGTTGTATTAACAGAAGTAATTTTAAGTAAATAAATTATAAAATTAATGACGATAAAGTGTTTATTTTTTGAAATATATAGAAAATAATGCGCACTTTGTTCGTCGTATGGAGGTGGAATAATTTGAAAAAAAAAAATATTAAATAAGAAACCATAATAATTTGTTATTTTTCCTACATTTATTAAATAGTTCCGTAATAAAAGGTAGTTTTTCTTTATGCTTGAGGAAAAAACTATATAAATCGGAAAACGACATAATTAAAATAACAACTAGAATTAATTTTCTATCAAAGAAGTTCTTTACTCCCACTCGATGTTTTCTGGTTGAAAAATTGTTAACAAAAAAAAAAAAAAAACATAATAATTGTAAATCCAATAGACTCCTGGCTCCTAATTAACCAACTTTGTAATTATTTAATCATTGTAGTTTTAATTCGAAGAAATTAAAATTATCGATAATTATTATTTATTAGTGATACTTAGTTTACCTAAAAATGGCTAAGTTCACTATTTTTAGAATTTTTCCTAATAGTATTTAGAATATCGAAATAAAATTTTAAAGAGGCCATCTCTTTAAAATTTTAAGTAATAAGTAGGTCTGTATTCACATTTAAATCTATAGATATTAATAAATACATATTGCGGCACTCTTTAACTATCCAAAATAAAAAAAATATGAAAAAATGATGTAAATATACATAAAAAAAAAGAAAAACCAATATTATTAAATGGACAAACCGATTCCTTGTTCTGATTTTTAAAAAAGTGATGAATATGGTTGTATACTAAAATACCAAATTTAAGTTACAACATAAAATATTATGGCCGAAAATAATGAAAAAATCACAACGATAGTTATGATTAAAAGCAATTAAGCACCCCGATTGGTGCATCCAAATCCTATAAATAAATATATTTTTATAATAATAATTATAATGAATAATTTACACTTCATTTTTCGGGAGTAAAAAAAAAAATCAAAATCGACAGATTTTTGAACATTGAACTGTATATTTAATTTTAATTAGATTTACATTTCAAATATTGAACAATAATTTAATTCCCGTCAATTTGTACGTAAAATGCAAATATAATTTCGATGTACTAACCACGATTGCTACATATATATATATATTATTGTTGACGAATTATCGAAATGTCGAGTTTGTTTAGTAAGTTTATAAAACCGCATAAAAAATACACGGTTTCGTCGCTCTCTTTATCGCCCTCGTCGTTATTGTCTATAAATTAGAACAAGTGTCCGCGACCAATTAAGTTATTATTTGAAAAAAAAAAAAAAAAACACGTCGATAATAATTTAAGGGGGGAATTACAACGCATATTTTATCGGTCGAAAACACTGTACAACAATATTTATTGTCGCGTCGTTTTGGTATATGATTTGGTTGTTTATTCGACACGGCCAACCGAAATATAATTAATCTTATCATAAAGGTACGGAAATTTAATTTCGCGTGGCTCATTTCGAACGCCGTGTAACCATCAATGAAATTATCGAACTTTTCGAGGAACGACGGTCCGAACGGCGGGCGAGGGGAAAACCCATTAATGGGGAACATTCAAGTATTTGGTAAATCAACGATTTCGTATTGCGAAAATAACCCAGTCTATATATGTATATGAAAACCGACGAGTTTAAAAGCAACTCTGTAGCCTACACTCCGTCCATTCGAACGATATGTGTTATCGAAACGCATACATTATACACTCATTCGGTGTACGAAATTCGTGTATTTATTCAGTTGTGTGGTAAAACCCATGAGCGGCGGTACGTACATCGAATAGAATGGTATCAGCGGTTGTGTTGGCGTCACTGCGAGTTTTCCTGTCATTTTCGTACACCTAACCTTATACCGTAAAAACACACGTGTCGCACATCTGTAAATATTTACCTTGTTTTATAGAAAAAAAAAACAAAAAAAAAACAAAAACAACAACGACAACCACGGGACTCGACGAAGGGATTATTCGTGTTTTATACGAGTTATAGGTGGGTACGTGGTAACTTCGTCTAAATTGAAAAACCACATTTGCGCACAAGAACATAAACTAATTTTCGATCGTAGTGAAATTCTATACATTTGATTTTACTATGTAGGTCAATATTTCATAGTGCCGTCTCACTTCACTTTTTCAGACTTCGGAAACTTCAAACAAACAGAATAAATAAAAGCTCGACCTTTTTTCACGTTTAAATTAATAATAATAATAATAATAATAATAATAATAATAATAATAATACGAATTCAAACAAAAATATCTTAACAATTTGATACATATTTATATACCAATTACTTATTGGATCATCTGTGAAGAAATCTCAGAAATTTTCGCATTATTTTTTGTTTAAGTACCTATTATATTAAAATAATTAACGATAAAAGTTCATTTTTATTTGAACAATATAATAAATATAATATGTTTAAAACTTTATATTTTATACTGTCCAATGTGTATAAGGTGTCATTAGAGTATTAAATTCATTGGAGTTTTTACCAATTTTTCTAAATTAATCTTATCCGACGATATGCCCAACATTCTGGTTAAATCAAAACGTATTTATCATAATCAATGGGGTTTGGAACTCATTTTATATAACAGTAAGGTTAACTAAATTAGGAATTCAATTCAAACGTATAAAGAAATAACTTTACATCATAATGCAGTATTTGATGAGATATCATTTTTTATATCATATTATTATACCACTGTTGTGAAATTTCTTTGAGTATTTTCATTAGTCTGGTATGTTGTTGGTATGCCATTGACCTCACTGAGTCTTTTTTTTTTTTTTTACACATAGGCGTTCTACTATTAAAGTAATTTTTTGTTGAATAGACATTTTCCACAGAGTTTTGTAAAAAATAGCTTTAAGCGAAAATGGTTTTTTAAACAATTAACATAAATAGAGGGAACTTATTACTAAGAGTTTTTCAAAATTACTTTCTCCCGGTCTATTCAGAATTTAATATTTATCTCTGCATTACCCATTTTTACGACAGAGTGTAAATTATTTAAATGCGTGAAAAAATGTAAATTTAGTAAAAGAAAATATTAAATTAAATATTAGATTTATTTTATTAATAAAATGTTTAGTACTTATTACATTTGAAACATTTCGATAACAATATATCACGTGTAAGTTAAACTGAAGTTCGAAAACAAACCGCAAAAGTTTTCAAATTAATGAAACTTAGATCGAATATTTCTTTATGAGGTCGTATTTTAGTTTGGTGTATGAAAAATAAAATAGTTTAAAGATTAAAATGTAGTCGATCAACCAGGAAATATAGTTATTTTGTTTTATTATTGCAATGTACACGGAATGATACCATTTCATGGAATGACAGTTTCTAGTACATTTTTAAATGTATATGTGATTTTTAAGAAATTTTTAGAAATACGGAAATATGACAATTTTCAAATATTTAATATTTTAATCACATAATTTAAAAGTGGTCCTTGTGTCAATATCACTTTTTATTGTTGTGTAATCACGATATTTGTTGAAAAAAAAAACCGTAATTACGCAAAACCGTTAAAATGGGTTCTTAAAGTAAAAATACCTATTATCAAATCAATAAAAGACAACATTGTGGTGTGAACTTTGATTCGATTTTTTGATTGATTATTTTTAAAAAGGTTAATGTAGTTTTGATTTCGAACGAAGTTCATTCTGAAAATTTGTCCTTTATCGATTTGATAATATTAGTAATATTTTAACGTTAAAATTTCTTTAAGGATCCATTTTAGCAGTTTTGCGTAAACATGTTTTTATCGCTGAAAAACGTCAACGTGACGTCCTCTTAATGTATGGAAATTATGTAAAGGTTATTTTATGAAGCGTATTGTGATAGTTTAAACCGTATCAAATGACAAGTGCTGCAATAACTTAAATAGGCGAATCACTTGGAATTTTTCGGTACGTTTAGCAGTTCTTTCCTTTGGGACATGAATTATTCCAGCTAAGAAACGAGTGCAGAGAAAAATTATTCTTATAGCATAATAATGCGAGTCGGAATAATATTTACATATGTGACTTTTAACGGTAATTTTATTCTGTTTCATACATAATTATAACGTCTGTAATGATATTAATAAATAATAACTAATAAAGTGAGTACATTTAATGCATTGCAATACGTCATGTAATGCTGTCACGATTGATTCCTATTGAGTAGCTTGGAATTAGTTGATAGGGTGGAGTGGGATAACAAATTTGATGTTTAGGCATATTATATATGTATGAAATCGGTATTAAGTAAGATATCCCAACTTTCTTTCATATCTCCTCCCAAATCATCTTTGTTTTTAATTCTAACGGAAAAATGTTATTCACGGAATATAACTCTATTACAGTTTCTATGATAACGACGATCGATGTTCAGATATTTAATTTGTTGATAATAATGATTACCAAAATAATTGATAACATAATAAATAATAATAGATATTCTGAACAAAATGTAGGTGATATGGAATAATCGTTGTTACTGTAATAATTTGAGTATCCACTTAAAAATATTGTCGTTTAAAATAATAACAAGTATAAAAAATAAAAAAATAATTGAAATATACTTAATAGTTATATCTTACTATTATGCTAGTATGTTTGCCCGTAATGAAATTTATATTAATGTAGATTATTGTTTACGAAATTACAAACGAAAAATTTATTTAGGTCTATTTTATTACAGTATTTTGATTTTCAGTTTTATACTTAACTGTTTATAACATAATTTTTTCCCACAAATATTGGATGAAATTATATATTTTGTGAACAAAGCGTAGAGGAGACTAGGGTTGAAAGTAACATTTTGCACTTTATTCCATTTTTAAGAAAGTTAATTATTAACTTTTTATTTTGAAATCAATGATTAAATATATTTGTAATGAACACTACCATTATACAGAGGAATATAGTACCTATTAAATTATACTTCAATAATTATCTTAATAATGATTTTAACTATAAATATTTTTGATTTAGAAAAGAAAAAAAGTTTACCAATTGTCCCTAATTTGGGGTCAATTGTAACACACATTGCAGTCAAGTGTAACCGAACACTTCATTTCATTTTTTTTAAAAATATAATTTATAAATATTTTTCGTTAGGTATAAAACACAAAAGAACTTGATTTTTATACAGTTTATAGTCTTGAAGGTGTTTTTGTTTTTAAAATAAAATATCAAAACCGAATGTTATGCTCAGGACAAAAAAAAAAAAAAAACAAAAACAAAAACACTCAATACTTATTCATAACATAGTCTTGTAGGTATTATATAATTAATATGCTAATCAAGTATCAACAAATTATGATGTAAGATAAAGACGTACTAATATAGCCAATAAGATTAAATCTTTTTACTATTGAACCAAAACTATTTGTTACGATATAGACCTTATACAGAATTATTTTTTTAACGGCAATAAAAAAAAAAAAATGTTAAACTTCCTTGATAGCTGCTATATTTTATCGATGAAATAATCTCCAAAAGTTTATATCCATGGAAAGGTAAATATAATATACAACTGAGAAAGAATACACAAAACATATGAAAAAATAATAATCACTTTTGCATATCAATATGGGTATTTATCAATTAATGAACATTTTTCATATCGGTATTTATCAATTAACTATTTGAAAATAAAACGCGGCAAGGCCGAACTGATAACAGGCATATACGACAATATATCGGTAGACAAATAATAATTATTATGAAAGGAAATTATTTATCGTATTATAATATCCGTGTTATTTTCGACCGCTGTCTCTCCAACAATAACGATACTCGTGTACACCAATAGATTCGTCACGATGTAAACAAAGGTGTATAACACGATTGCGATCGGTCGATATATATAATTCATTATCATTATATTGATACAATATAATAAATATATCATATTAATCATTAACATTACATTTATATTTATTCATTTGAATAATAAACGCCCTAATGGGCACAGAGTACGGATATAAGTAAGATATACATGAAAAATACTAATAAATACATAATTATATAAATAAAGAAACAAGAATAAACAAGACAGATTAAAACAAATCAGAGCAATAACCTGCAACTATAAATTACAATTATTTTTTAAGCAATATTGTAACTCTGAAAGAGAACGGGAAAAAAATCAACATTTTTCATTTTGTTACCTAACATTAACATTCGGTTCACCGGTGCGAAAACAAGGCAATCGCGTCTGTACGTACGGACATACAATAGGAGAGTTGATCTTAAAGTGACGTTTGGAACATTAAGAGATATTAAAGGATAATATTTCGGGACAATCAACTTTGGAATTTAACAAATTAATTAATTTGCTAAAAAACAAAAAAAATTAAAATTGAATATATAATTTATTTAAACAAAATAAATAAAATGTATTTTGTATGAATAAAAAACAAATTAATTTGCTATTTATGGAAATTAGGCAAGTACATATTATACCTATATTTGTACCTATTAATATAGACGTGTGTGGTGTGGGTATATTATGTCCGTGTAATGTGTACAAACCATTCGCAATCTATCAAAAGTAAAATGTAAATTTATACATAATATTGACAGATATTTTGCATTCGAATTTGTCGAAAGACGTCAATTTGGTCAGCCGAATGTGATGAATTGCATAGGAAATTACGGTCGACCTGTTTTCCGTGGTCATACACTCGTATACATATTATACACATATCCGATTGGACGTACTAGAAATAATGTGTAAGCATCAGCTTTAGTTAAATAACGTGGATAGTCAGTTAGCAAGCGAATAATAGTAGAAAATATAATTTACGCACGACGGAATCACGAAGTTTAGATTAATTAGTTATTTTATGAAATTAGAATAATTGTTTTTGTGTCGGTGCTCTAGAGAAATAACTTTAAGTTATGAAAATTAAACCGTTGACAAGTAAATTGTATCCTACGTGTTACACTGAACCAAATATATCTGTGATTTTAATAAAAATATGAATTAATTTAATAATAATAATATGGTTGTTAATATACGTCCAATAAAATGTTTGTTGATTTAGAAATAAAATATTTGTTAATTTAACAGTAAAATAACAAAACGTATTTTTGATTTAACAATATCTTTCATCAATGTCTTGGGTAAAATAATGTCTAATTGAATACACATTTATTTCGACTAACAAATATTTTGTTGATTCAATTATAAATATTTTGCGTTACTTTCTTTCTTATTTTTCTTCGTAGAACAAACGCCCATTTTTCAATCAAAATAGTCAATTTAAACGGAATATTTTTCAATTTAATAACATATTTTATTATTTCAATAAATATTCGTTTGTTAAAATTTGATTATTGCATATTATTAATTCTACTAATAATATTTGGTTCAGTGTACGAGATTTATTACTAAATTATTATTACTATTACACATATTGTTATGTGATTACCTATGAGTAAGTTTTAGAGTTTGGAATCAATGATTAATAAACGATATTATATTGTTTTTTATTGTATTTCACGTAGTTGTTCCAAAATACCCTAATATTGTGTAATTCGCTTACTGTTGTAATTGAATTCTAACAATTAGATATGATTTTAATTCTCGTTGATTTGACTTCATTTTTAAAAATATTATAATATCGTAAGACGAGCTATTGAGAGGGAAAATTAACTATGAATGGAGAAGTATGCCTACTATGATTTTGAATGAGGTGAAAGCTAATTTTTCGCAGGAGGTTTAATGATTTTGGCACACCGTCCTTATTATATCTGTCATTGAAAATATAATGGTCTTATTGAAAGAACAGTCATTATAATTAATTATTACAAAAATGTGTATAAATAACATGATGCATTGTGAACAAACGATTTGTATGTGTGTGCTGTGTGTGACGAGGAGCAGATATTAGTTAATTATTGAATAATTTACATAAAAGACTGTTTAAATATAAATTAAAATGGAAAATATATTTGATATACTTTTTAGCCGGTCATAGACACATAGTTTCAAGAAAAATATAAAACAAAAAACGACATTTAAATTATATTTATACATGTACTGTTATAACTTTTAGATTCAGGGTACTAGAACCTTAGAACCCTACTGTGATGTTCATAATATTGTTTTCTGGAAATAACTTTTCAATCAGAAGTCTTGATTTAATCGTTACATTTATATCCAATTTCCTGTAGAATATGTGATTGACATAAGCTGTTATTTTTCGATAAATAAAAAAAAATTTTCGTTTTATTGAAACTGCCAAAAATGTGTGTTTAGAAATTTGAAATATTCATAGGGCATAATTTTAAAAATAGCATACGTCATTACAACTTAGAAAACTTATTTGTTATAAATTTGTTTACAAATTTATTTTTTAAAACATATTAATTATGTATATATTAAATCAAAGCAGAATAGTTTTACCGGAAGAAATGATTTATAATATTGGTTTCAAATTTAATATAAACAGTATACACCATATCGGTATTTTAGACGATGAGCGAAATGCATCAATCTCCAATCATCCTGCCTCCCTTAGTATGATTGGAATTTTTTTTTTTAATGTATATGTTATCATTGAAAATAAAATGTACGCAGTATCGTAATAACGTATATATTATATAATATATTCTCTTGAAAAAATAACTATTCTATATCATTTGTATATTGATTTTTTCTTAAAAATTATGAAAGCAATAGTTATCATGTAGTATACAGGCAGTATAATAGATAATATGTGTGTTTGAACGTTTTTTATTTTATAGAAATTAAATTTTTTTTTACGTATTATTTAAGAAATTTATATTTTCTCCCACCCCCCCTGATATAGGTAACGACATATTATGGTAATTATATACACGTATATATAGACATATAATGTAGCGTAAGTATAGATTTGTTTTTGTAATTTATGTCCGGTTGTCTGTTTACATTTTATTTAACTTTATATAATGTTTATGTATTATTTCATATTGCATTCCACGAGAATATACTAAATACGTATCCGATAAACAAACCGGGTTTTATACAGTCCGATGTCATTAAAATCAAAAATCCATATTTAACAAATCTACATAAAACCGATAGGAACATTTGCAATATGCAGGACAAGCTTGGGGCTCATCACTATCCGCCACAAATTGGATAGCACTCGAAAGGATCCAAAATATAACACATAGAATATTTTCAAACTACTCTAAATTTGTATTAAACCTCACAATACGCATTTCTTCACGCCTCCACACCCTCGAAGAATCAATTCATCAATCAACAAAAAATTTCTTCGCTAAAAACGCAACATCATCATTTCCGAAAACATCAAAGATGAAACCTCAGGGAAAAAATTGCGACCAATATCCTGGTCTAATATCTAATATCCAATAATAAAACTTCTTTAAGCAAATTTTCACTCCAGTACATAAATCCATCGTCCAACACATTTTCTTCAACGCTTCATAGGCAACCAGCCTGAAAAGTGAAAAAAGGTCATCAAGACCGTCAGAAGAGCAAAAAGCAAAAAAAAAAAATAAATAAATAAAAACCGGGTTTTATACGATTTCGATTGTTTTTTTAAAGGTTTGATGAAACCGATATATAAGTCATTAGATATAATATTGTGTAATGAACATTTGAGTGAATACCGGTGTTGCGGTTCACATGAATCTGTCAGTATTAATCAAAGGTCACTAATGAAAGATTTGCGACTGTACATAATATATGGATATGTAACCCATTTCGTCGTTCGATCGTTCGCAAACATATCGTTTAATATTCAACGCGTTATTAAAAAATAAAATGATAATTATCATACCGTTTACACGTATTGAAAAGTAAACCGTATAGTTTTTCGATTTCGAACGCTTAAAACAAATAAACAAACAATACATTTTTAACGGCACGTATATATGTACGCGCAATATGCATTTTACATAAATAAATACCTTCAATAAATATGTTTTTCGATAATTTTCACTGGCGATCGATGTTCATTTTATTACATCAAAAATAATAAAGTAGTTCGAAAGTGAATAATAACTTAAAAAGACGCAACAACATGCATATCGTTTAAATACATAATACAACGAAAAATTCGATATTAATCGGAAATATTTTGGATCAAAATTAATGTAATTTTAATCTCGAATTCTCGAATATTTAACGCAAGCCCATTCGTGTAGTAGCTGGTTACCGTTATAATATTTACATTCTAAATTCGGATGATTTATAACATTTGTTTCGTGCCCGAAATCACGACTCCTACACTGCACCTGTTCAAGCCTGCGTGACCCGTTCAGCAACCGCAGTAACCAATTTCGTTGTCCCCGAATGTCCGCAAACGTGTCGTTTAATTTTGAATCGGTAAAATATGGGTACATTGTACCGCATTCTCGGGGTGTGTAATTTTTCGAATTCGAATGTTCGGTTGACGCGGCAAAGTTGAACAGTTATTTACGATTTTAATAAAAAATTATTCATCGTTTGTACTACACAATATTATATGATCTCATTTGAATGTTAAATGACGACTAAATATTACGTGCACGGGATATGGTGAAATACGATTGAGTGTGAAACAAACGTATTAATCAATACTATAATTTAATTTTTAGTCCTTATATTAGTGTTTTCACAATTACGATTTACTTATAATTATACGATGGGCACGATTTGTAATTAATTTATGGAACGGAATTCGCGAAAGAATGCGATTGTATAATAAGGAAATTCGTTTAAATGAAACGCGACTATTTTACTTTATACTTGATTTTTCATCGAATTGACAAAAGCCATAGAACGTACCAGTCGTATTACACTTTGGAATTCGTTAAAGACTAATGTAAATATCGATATAAAAATTATTTGAAATACAATTGAATATTTGTTTCATGTAACTTTACGTGAATCACAATAATAATACCGTTGTAGGTACATAGTTCATGCGATTATATTACACTATTCCGGACACGATACGAAGTTTCTCTTAAAATTTCGTTTGGTAGGTAATTAAACACAAATAGTTGGCGTATTAATAATAATTGAACGTAACTATTTAAGTAGAATTTGTACGCAACGAAAATAGAATATAAACTACTGCTATAATAATTTTTAATTAAAAATGCACGGTATATCCCATACACCGCCACCGACCTAGATTTTATAGTGCCCACGGCAGGAAATAAAACAATACTGTATTTTATAAATTTTGTAAGAAGTTCGCATTAAATAACGAAATATTATAAAAAATAGCAAACACTTTAAATCCACATTAAAAAGAAACGAAAATAAACAGACGTACACATGTTATTCCATCGTACGTATCGGCTACTTACGTAGGTGGGTTATAGTGTGTTTTAATTATAAAATATGTAAAAGCTTTTTGGACTATTCGCTGTACATTATAGATAAACTATGTTGTGTTAGAAATTCTAAAATTTTATAACACGAACTTAATAATGCATTATGTATACGTATGTTGTATAATATATACTAGTATTTATGAAAACCTAGTAAACCTAACAATATTGGGTATGATCTATATAATATTTATTAAGTACTTGGTTAAAAAATTAAATAAAATATTTATTATATATGTATATATTATATATTATATTATATTTATATTATATATACGTATATATATTTAAATTTTCAAAAACCCAATTAAGATTATTTATACAGTTCAATGCATATCAGTGATATATAATTATGATGGTGGCGTACGGTCCGTAATTTCATAGTATAATTATAAAAAAGTTTGTTAATTAATTTAATACTAAATATAGGGCCAAATTACATAAAACAACGCATTTTGAGTAAAGGTTTTCCAAAATCTCGATTGTAGGACCGTGTGGATAGAAAATAAAAGATATTTGATTATTTTTAAGCGTAATAGGCGTAGGTACCTACGATGGTAATAACATGAAAGCAGTTTTTTGACGAATGCGTGGATATGTCTAATAATATTATACTACAATAAGTCTTAAAATACACGAAAATAACTCGATATATATAGGATACTTTATTTTTTTTATTTTAAACTAGGCTATATCTCAGGAAGTAATAATAATTTTTGTGACATTTTTTTTTCAAGTTATTTGTATACTCCGTTCTATATATTTTGTAATATTTTTAAATTTTTATCCCACTCCCCAATATATCAACTTTCGATTTTCAAATTTCAGCCTATGATTTAAATTATAAATTCTTAAAGAATATTATATTTATACGAGAGTCCTCAGGTTTTTATTTTAAATCCGGATAAACATACCCGAGTACTGATGCATTCGAATTTATGATGCGGCGAAGTGGAGAAGTACTGCGTTGGTCATTATCAACATCATTAAGTCGTGCTATTATACAAAATTTCTACATTCCGTCCTGTCATGAATTTGAATGCTTATTACTTATGCTAAAAATCAGATTTTGTATTTATTAAATAAACGATGGTGACAAATGGCTTGGTCAGAGATAGGGGGGTGATTACGCGTCATATTTTAGGGATACATTGGTAAAACAGAGTTCCTATCGATGGTTTAAGAAGTCTCCTGGTGTAAAAATATTTTAAATTTTCTTTTGCTTTAATCTATAGTAGAGGTTAGAAAATATATACAATTCAAGTTTTGGAGTGATATTTAAAATTTAAGTCGATTAGTTTTGGTGTTTCGTGGGTTAATATATTTGCCTATAATGTATTAATATTTTAAACTTTAATTGCAATTTTCTATTTTAACTTTTTTTAAAACGAAGTGCACGATTGAGATAAAAGTATTTGACTTGATGTTAACTTTTTTCGTTAAAATTACCCTATTCTCTTCTAAATTAACTTAAAAGAATTAAATATATTTATAAATTTAAACAGTTATAATGACATAATTATTGTGTGCAAAAAGTTAGTTATTTTGATAAAAGTGATTTTGTGCTATGATACAAATATTTTCTATTCCGATATTAGTCATTTGTTTAAATATACAATACCTACCTAATACTTCATTTTTTTCATCAAAAATTACGTTCTCCCGGTTGTACGTCAATAAGCCACATCATTGACAAGATACAAATTTCAGATTCAAAATTTAGGTTTAAGTAAATATAACAAAAAAATTTCTATTCTTCTACAAAGTTTAATAAATATATTGTATAAATTTCCGAAAAATAGGTTTATATTTTGATTAAACATTTTTTTTTTTTAAATTTTTAAATAACTTTAAACTTTTTACACATTTATAATAATACGGTAGTCAATAGAAACGGTTTCCTATACTTTAACATGTAAACCTTTGAAATATATACTCAACTCCTACGTTGCTACTAATATTGAGAGCAAGACCTTTCTGATGATACCACTTTCGAGGGTATAGCATAAAATATGACATTTTCTATAAACTTACAAATTTTATTTCGGTAAATAATATAATATATTATTTATATATTAAATTCAATTATTAACATTTTCATTTTGTACATATATGTGTTTACAGATAAATTCTACACAGTACACAAATATATATTGATCACGAGGATCCAAAATTGTTTGATGTTTTTAGTCATTACTGACATTTGACAGTGACTAGATAATGTTAACGGTGTTTTGAATATTATCATAATTTACAACAATATATAATACACTCGATTATGGTGTTATTTATTTGAAACTCTGGAAAGGGTTTAAAAATAATTACATTTTACATTACCTACTGAAAAAAAACTATTTGTGATAACATCGAAACAATATACTGTTTTTATCAGTGGACTTTGTTGGAATTAAAAATCACACCGTTTGGTTAACGAATTTTCAACGATTTTTGTGTAAAAATTATGACTATTATTTCCACTGGTAATAATATATTTTCCGAATATTGTCGAGTTGAGATTGTTATGTAATGTAGGTTGTTATAAAATGTAATAATACCAGTTGTAACTAGTATTTTTATATCATAAAACATATATAATATTTTTATAAATGTTATTATTATTTTTTCTACGATTTTATCAAACCATCGGGCTACTTAATGATTTTATTTTATTTTTTTTGAAAACGTCCTTTGTTCTACCAGCTGACATATAAGTTTGGTATACTTTATAATGACATTTACGTCGCACACGTTTATTATAAAATATTGTATGAGATAATGTGGGATATAGTACAATGTACAATTTTGTAATATGTACTTTTGTTGATACAAAAAAATATAATGAAACAACTAGTGTACTGTATAGCATATAACGTGATATTATTTTGATAAATTTTATTAGCGTATAAACGAGTTATTATAAAACAAAAACGAAGCCGTAATCAGTGCGGAATGAACGATGAATTATAATTTTTGATTTTGAATCGAGGAGCAAATTTTGGTGAAATTATAGTTAAAACGTAGAGTGAAAAATAAATGTCGCTTTTACGCCGACTTGGTACTGTTATATCTCTTCTCTTATGTATACTACATAATATGGAGATTAAATTACTCTCGTGTAGACGCATACAGAAGAGGGTCAGAAAGTTTTGGCCAAAACTTCAGGTATGTATTTTTGCTTTATTCATGTGGACGAAAGGATCCCCCTCTAACCGTTAGACGTATTGAACCAAGGACATTGCCATTAAATATAGGATTTAGCGGGTCCCGAGGAATGTCGAAGGACGATTTAGGATAACGAATACGGTTTATACGCACTTTCAAATCGGGTGTAATAATAATAATAATAATAATGATTATAATAATAGTACAGTTTCAATGTGAATATCACGTGGAAAACGTCGAAATGTTAGGTTAATGTTTTCGCGAAGATTTCCAACAGTTTTGTCGCGCAAGTATCGAGGTGACCTTAAAATTCATCAATGGAATTTTCGTGCGATTCATAAATATACGTTATTTATACAATATAACTTATATATACATACCTAGAATTGACCCGGCACCACATCAAAAAAAAAAAAAAAATTAAAAATTAAATGATAAGTACTCGGGTAATTTTTTTTTAAAACAACTTTTCGTCATACTAAATAAATGTACTTTTTTCTTTTATAATTTTGTGGTGTTGTTCGTGTGACGTTTTACCGATCCGTACGCATTTTGCGTTCAAAAATTTGGTAGAATTTTTCTATTGTTCGTTCTATTTGTCCATTCGATACATAAGTTTCAGTTCAACGATAGTAATTTTATTTTGACCTTTCGAAATGCATAGAATTTAAACACTACATTCTTGGTTCACGGAAATAATCGTCGAATGAAAATCGATTTTACTCACTCGTATCCATTGATAATAATTTTAAACAAATTCTCAATGTTATAGATTTCGCTTCGACAAAACATGCAAAGTTGTGCGTTCTAATATTTATTTACTTTTATTATTATTGAAATTGATTTTGTTCGGTAGTGATGACCTAGTCGTTCCCAGTTAATATAAAGCAACGACGTGTGCTAGATTTCAATACGACTTGCAAAAAAAAAAAAAAAAATTGATATATCATTATTTAGTCGGAAGAATATTATTAACAATGGAGTTCTAGTATAAAATGTACATATTTTATTTGTACACGATAATACACAATAATATTATCTATAATATAAAGTTTTCGTATTTAACTGAAAACGGAATTCAATAAAATTAAATTCTTAGAGTTAAAATAAATTCTAGTAAATTATTTCAATAGAAATTTTTCATGCAACAGTGAACTATTAGTTCAAATTACTTCAATCGTAACCTTGGAGAACTGCATATTATAATTTAAAATCTTACAGATTCAGAAAAATCTCTTTATACTCTTAAAATAAAAACAAATTTATGTTTGAACCGTTTTGTACAAAGAAATTTATTAACTTGGGCAAATTAGTAGTGATATTGATTAACAAACGAATAACATTTACTCGAGATTTGGACGATGTCATAATAATCTATCTTATTTTCAACGATTTAAAGAAAACTATTTTAAATTTATAATCAATATGTTATAACGAAATATGTATTGAAGGATAAATTTATAAAACATAACGAATGGTTGGAATTTAACTTAAAAATGAATAAATATATTTTAATATTCACAGTATTTTAATTTAAAGATAAAATAAACATTTGTTTTTATCATTGAGGACAGCTTGTATATTAATCGAGTGAATATTATTAGAAATAATTTACTTAAAAAAAAAAAAAATTAAATATTTTAATATTACAGTTAAAAAAGTAGAAAAAGCGTAAATCTTTTAAGTAGGTACTGTCATGATCAAAATTTGTTATCGGAATAGGGAACATATAAATAACGATTGAACCATGGTTCAAGCCTTCTAGTTTATTATAATATGTATAAATATATTTATTATTTCGTTATTAATTATTGTTACTTTGGTATTTTTAAAAAACAATAATTTAATTCCGTCCCCTAATTCTGAATATAAAAGAAATAGAGACTACTGGATTATGCCATAAAAAAAAAAAATAAATAAATAAATAAATAAATAAAGTATCCTAGCTCATCTTACATTTTAAAGGTGATTATCAGGTCACGCGTAATTTTATACGAGCTTTTATCGGTCGGTCGATAGGGTTGGGAGGAAAATAATAGTTTTGCCGACAAAAAATGCATGACGTAAATAAAAAATAATAATAATAAAATGAAAAAAACGAGGATAGAATGCTCCGGAAAAAAAAAAAACAACAATAATTATTATTCGTCGTCCAGGATGCTTTGTACGGAAACAATAAAGGAAATAAAAGTTAAAAGTTCCAGCTCAAAGTTGCGAGTACTTTCTATTATATACAGTACGACGGCGGGCGCACGGGAAGGAATGGAAGAAAATGTTTGGGTGTGTAGAGAAAAAAAAAGAAAAGTTTTTTTTTTTTTTTTTTTAATTCCATCGGCGGTCGTTATCACAACTGGGTTTGTCACCTCAGCGAATCGTTAAGAGAACCCCGTCCGTGTCCCTCTTCTCGACACGGTTCGTTTACCAATGCATCTTGCGAAATGAATACCGACCATTGTTCCCGATCGAAATTATGTGTATGCATAAAACAATTGCGGTTATATTAACCACGGCACCGTGTCTACGGCCGCTGACCGGCAAAACAATACACTACGGAATGGACATTGAAAATGTTTAAATTAAACCCGTTTGTCGACTGTCTAAAATTGGTGTTTTAGTCATTCGGCTTTCCGTTTTAATATTCCGTTCTATTCGAATTCATAAATATCGCGAACAATTTTTTTAACAAATTATTATCGAAAACATACGCAATATGATAATTTGAATACTGAATTATTTACATAGGTACCGTTTTAAGCCGTCGATCGACACTGTAGGTATCGTTTTGAACGATTTCAAAACTCCTCTTCGCATCCGTCGCATACGACGTACGATAGCTCGTGATCTCAAACGATCGAGAAGAAAATCGTTTATTCGAATTTAATGTATCGAATTCGATTGTTCTGTCGGTAACATTTCTGTCGTAACTCAGTATTAATGCGTGTTTATATATGTATTAGAGGTATATGGTATATGGTGTATGTACGATATCGTATATATGGAATTTCGAAAGATGGATTTTGATAATGGCCTAGAAACATCTGTTCAACTATACGAAAAAGAATAGTACACATGCCGCCAAATTGCAGAACTAATAAAACTAAATTGATTTCGAAAAAGGAATAAACATAGAGCGAATAAATGTAAATAACTCGTTGTGAAACAATGGGCTAATAAAAAAAAAAAACTGTTCAAAACCAAAATAATAACGGAACTCGTATGAATTGAATACCGATTAGACAAATGATGGAAAAAAAAATAATAAAAGTATGTTATTACCATGATTACTTTGAAGAATAAAGGCGGTATTCCACGCTCACCGTATACCGTGTACCGTGTACAGTCCGTGCATATCATATCATATTATGTATATCATATAGCAACCGTAGTTTAATAACCATTTCGATTAAACACCAACCTAACATTTTTATAATTTGGACAACCTGTATAATTGATATTCTCCGTTTCCGAAAATTTCAAATGTTTGTTTTTATATAAAATTAAATTTCATGTGCATTGTGATCACTATATTATATAATAGGATTCTGATATAGATAACAAAAATTCTTATCATAATAGTTGGACTTTTTAATAACTGATAACATAACCGGATAACCCATAGATATATAATAATACTAGATAGCCGTATTTGCCATAATCACCTTAAAATTAGTTGAAGCCAGCCGCCATATGCAATGTAGGCAAAATCGGTAAACAAACGTTATCAATATTAGATTTTATCATGTATTAATTGTAAACGTAAATACTAAATATTTTAGTAATTTCATCTTTTGCACAATATAGGAACAAATAATAATACAGGAACATAAAAATAGTTTAAAATCAACACAACATTATTTATTATTTTGTAGAAAGCATCATAATTAAATATAATCAATCGCAGTTTGATAACGTTTGTTTACCGATTGTGCCTACATTGCATATGGCGTCGGCTTCACTGATAATAAGAAGACGGCTATCTAGTATTATTATATGTCTATGATTATATCATATAGTGAGCACAACGCACAATGTGAAATTAAATTTTATATAAAAACAAACATTTGAAATTTTTGGAAACGGAGAATATCAATTATGCAGGTCGTCCAATTTATAAAAAAATGTTAGGTTGGCGTTTGACTGATATGGTTAATACTCTACGGTTGCTATTTATGGTATCTTGTAATGATATGATATGCACGGACTGTATACACGGTACACGGTACACGGTCAATCCTTACGTATTCTGTCTGTGCGATTGCGGTAACCTGGGCCGGTCGCCGCGACGGCAGAAAAGACCGTGTACGATCGACGCCGGTGGAGGCGGCACTAGTACCTATATCGTTATTATTATTATTATTATTATAGCCGTCGTCGTCGTCGTCGTCGGGCGCAGCAGTACCGGCGGTGGTGGCTACCGTCCCGGTATCGTGTCGCTACGGGTTTTTCGCGCAAGACGGTCTGTCTCTTCTCGTCGTCATCGTCTTTGTTGTCGTCGTGACGGTAATAAAAAAAAAAAAAAAAAATCGCTCGTCTGTTCTGGTGTTCGCGATAGCTGCAACGACGGCCACCGTGAGGTCCCGCGGGTAAGTCTTATGCACACGTATCCGTCTTACCCACACACACACACACACACACACACAGAATTTCCATGGCACAGGAAATAAACTGTGGGGGGGGGGGAGGTCCCGAATCAATTTCGTTAATTCGTAAAAAATCGTACGTGTTTCAATGGATTTCGAAAATCAAAAACCGAAAAATCTCGATTTTCATTATTAAAATCGTGTTTTTCCTCTCGGATACCTCTCTACACGGGGATTTCGGAGTTTTTAAATATTTTTCACTCAAAACAGTTAATGTGCAATGTACTCATCTGGATATCAACGAGGAAAACATAAAATCATTGGATACATACTGGCCATGGTCCTGCAAATCATTTAATTTTCAACACTAAGATTATGTTGTTTTAAATACGTTAGGTACTTACTTGTTTTCAACACTCAGATTTTGAAATTTTTTTATTAGGATTTTGATTTGAAAAAATCAAATGATTTTGAGGAAAAATGTCTATGGGTAATATTGCTAATACAATTTCAATTTACTATTTTTCCGTATAAATAGTATATTCAATTGATAATAATTGATAATTAATATAAATATAAAATATGTCTATTGGTCTGCATATTATAGAATACAAATAAAATATAAGATAATTTAAAAACTTTTTTTTTATTCAAGTTCTTATTTTGAGGGGTTTCAATTATAAAAAAATTTTCAAATAGGTTTTACAAAATTTCATTTTTGTCTATTTTAAATTTTGATTTCTTAAATCAAATTTTTAATGATTAATTTTTACAGCTTCTATATATCCTATACAAACTATTGCCGTTTGAATCTTACAAATAACTCTATAATATTAATTTTTAATAATTTTCGAGTTTTAATACTTTTATAAAACAAAAAAAAAAAAAAGAAATGTATATAAATAAATTAGACATAAAGAATCTTATAAACGATTTCAAAGCACCACGATGGAATGTCGCAACTAGTGCTGTAACATGGGAAAATACAGGGGACACGTGCCTCCGCCGAAATTGTTTTCAAATTATTTAATTATAATTAATTGACTAGTTTATAATATAATTAGGATTTTAGTCCATGCTACTATCTACCTAATCCGTAAAAGTAAAAACGTATAAAGCAAAAAACGTATATTTACTAAATTACCTATCTACAGGCTACAGAGTGACGGAATGATATTGCACTTATGAAAATTAGGAACACCGGACGATGGATGGGAGAGTCTTGCGATGGTTGTAGAAGAGGGTTGTTTTATGTTTACATAATAATCTGTGATTGCGTTATGAAGCTGGTGAATTATACGGGCAATCAAGATACCGCATAATAGCTATGGCAGATAACGGATTATCTTTATCATAAGAAAAATGAAATGTCGATGTAATGTGTATAGGAAAACAAAATGAGATTGTGTATTTTAGCACAACTAAAAGTAGTGCAAGAGAGCAATTTTAGATTCTGAGCGTAGCGAGGGAGCTAGTGGTTTTACAATGATGTATATTTTTTTTATTTTTATCTGTTAACAAATTTACTACCAGAAGGAGTGCTCCGATTTTTATATGCTTACATGGTTCCCTGTAGCAAATTTCATCTAGTTGGTACTTTAAAGAGGTCATTTTTCGATTTTCTCAATAGTTTTTTAATGCGTAAGGAAAATCTACCAAGAATTGATGAAAAAACGGCAAATATACGATTTCGTCAAATCGAGATCTTCCATTTCTTCGTAATTTCGAAAATAATGACTTGAAATCTTGAAACTTACATCGAATATTTAATTTAGTAATATATTTACGTTGATTGTTTTTTTTAAAATTATTTTGCAATTTTGGTCTATTTATAGACATTTTAGTTTTCGAATTTTCTAAATCCTAAAAGGGGTTATTTTGAGTTAACTGCCTGACAGTTTTATACAGCATTAAATATACGTTACTTTAACTAAATTCGAAAAATCTCGAAAATCCGTAGTCACAATTTTTTTTTATAATCATTTTAATTTTTTTGACAAAATTATCAATTTTGAGGTATTTAAGTCCAAATAGTTAGTAAAATGAGATTTTAAGACCTGAAAATATTTAATATAATGTTAGTCGTGCATTAATTTAACTACATTTAAAAAAATCGGCTGAAAAAAAGTATTTATATATTTTTTATTATTTTACTCTTTTTTCAACTTTTTTGTTCTTTATTTTTTAAAATATTATCATAATATATATATATCTATATTATTAGTAGGTATAATCTGCAGTAATTGTCAAGTATATCCACCGAAGCTTTGCTCAGAATCGTTTTTTTTTTTAAGAAAGAAATGATTTATCATTGGTTTCAAATTCAATATATCCACCACCAGTATCCTACCCAATGAACAAAGTGCTTCCATCCCCTACTGCTCGGCTTTTTTTTTATTTAGCGAGCGTTTTATAAAATATAGATATAGCCTAATTAAAATTAAATATTAGTTAAAAACCTTCTTTTAAACTTGAACTTTTTCGGGGCATTTGTGTGAAAATCCAACCCCAGAAAAAAAAGCTGATACGCAAAAAATAAAGTTCATCAACTTCTCTGAGTGCTATTCTCAAAATAAATTACTGGCTATGGCATTGGAATGTCGTAATATTGTGTAGTTGATTATACATTATTAATTAATTGGTATAAGTAGGGATTTTCTGTATTGTATAATACAACTCGTGGGTTCAAAGGACTAAATAGTTCTAAAGAAGCAAAACTATTAATTTTTGAAAAAGCACTTCTTTGTACCCAAATGTATATATTTTTAATGAGATATAAACCAACATAGAAATTAATTATTTCGAATTAATATTAAAAGAACAGTTCCAAGAGAATAAAAATATTAGAACTTAAGAAATATATTCTTGATTTTCCAAACAAACTGAAGGAAGAATATCGATTTAGAATCTATATTAGTTCTGATCCGATACACACATTTCATACATAATTTTGAATATAATAAATAGATTTATTTACTAACAAAATTTAAAAAAATCACAATTCATAATATAAAAATACAAGTTTTTGTTTTAAATAAAATATTAATATTATATTTTTTTCTAGTGTAAATAGAATATACAGGAAATATTTGAAGGTTTATTTTTTACTATTACGTGGGGGGGGGGGAATAATAATTGGAACAAGATCACGAAATAGGACAACTGTAAGCCTAATTTCCTTAGCGTAAATTAGATAAAAATAAAAATAAAATTATTAATACTGAGATTTATAGTATGTATAGTTTATTAGTTTATTTGATTTATGGTATGAAGAGTTTATTGGATTTAGTAATTTATTTTTATTAATGAGGTTGTATTATGATAAATTTCAAGGCGGCTCTCTGCGGGATAATTTTAAGGGATCATGTACAGGCAATTTTAAAATGATATAAAATATCGTTATATGTTAATGAATACTAGTGTATGTAAATCCCGTTGCCCACTACACTTACATTATCAGCATCGCCCACACCGATAATGTACGCGCAGGTACTCGCGTGTAAATGATCATGGACATTACGTAAATTTCTTATACGTTTTAATCAAAAGTACGTTTTGACTATCGTGATGATTTGTCGGGTGATCCAATTTGAATTTGAAAAATAGATTTGAATTTATCAACAAATTAACTTAATAATCGACTTTTTTTTACTAATTATTAAATTTGTGTATTCTGCAATTTTAATATCAAAACAACCAACATAGATAAATTTATTTGTATTTTAGAAACTTAGTATATTATAGGCAAACCTGGATTAAATACTCCAGCTGCTCAAGGTACGTATATCTGTAGTGAGTTCCTCTCGTACAAATAGCAAAAATTACCTTCTTGGTAATATACATAAAAAATTATAAAATTAGTATATATATAGATTTATTTAACTGTTTTTCATTTCATATACGTCATTATTTTCGTATGAAAACATTAAATCAATTATTAAATGTAGCGTGATTAGTATTTGGGATTTATTTAAGGTGGAAGGTTACATATTAATTTTTGTTATTTATGTTTACCTTGAGAACTGCTCTGCTCTATTTTAGGAGAAAACTATTATTTTCTTTTGAACTTTAATAATTTGTTTTAAAATATTTCCACTACATATTTTTAAACTACATATGGAAGTCCCTAAAATATTATGATTTTCGTACTACATATTTAATCCATATTTGTCTTTGAATGACCTTTTTTATTTTATCATCATCGTCATGATATATAAAAATGTAGAATTTTAGAATTTAGAATTTTATTAACACAGTTGCTAATTTCATACTACACATTAAATTTTTCGTACTACACATAATTTTAGGGGCTGCTACATGGATAATAAACAAAGCCTTTAAACAAAATATTAACATTTACAGAATAAATATATATATATAACACGGTTCCAAAAATATTTACTTGATAAAAATAAGTTAGTGTAAAGTACTCCATAATAGTTTTCTCGTAAAACGTAAAAATATAGTGGCCTCTATACTTTCTTTATACAATTTTACATACTAATAAATTTTCTCGATTTCCAGGAAATTTCTGAATCCATTTTTACGGAGTTTTTCACTCTAAAAACCTTAAATGAAATTTAGTTAGTACAGGGTGGAAGCATTTTACTCGTCTTAGGTGGTGGTCAAACTAATTTGAAAATAATGATAAATCAGTTCTGAGTGAAGCTAGATTTAATATTGTTTTCTGATTTTCCATTATTTTTGGTAATTATCTATCAGAAAACTCCTCAACTGAAAATTACTTCTCCAATTCTTCTAGCTAAAAAAGTGTATATTATGTTAGGCGCAACAGGACCGGCACACGATTTTGTGATGCTCTGAGAAAAATCGCTTTCATAGAGAAGAAAAAAAAAAGGGTCATTGACTATTCTTGCGAGGTCTTGGGCGTGTACCCAGTTTGCCCATCCCTTCCATCAGCATTGAGGCGCAGAGCTGAAAAAACCGCACAGACCTAGTTTAGGTTGTTTAAAAATGACCAAACTTCGAAATTAATAATTATTTCGGTTTTTGGTCGTTTTTTAACAGAATTATGTTTGGCAAAATCTCAAATACCAAACCTTGAAATACTCGTTATTATTATTATTATTATTTAGTAGATAATGTAATGTTTATTATGTATTATTTTAATAATTATTATGCATTGTATAAATTTAATATATAATTATAAATATATTATATGTAATATAGTAAATTACACATAAAAAAAAATTATAATATAACAATAATCACGAATTTCGATAATAGGCTTAATAAAATAAACGTGTTATAAAATGACTAATAATGTGTTGGAAAAAACAGCTACTTATTATGATTTTCCAGGATGAGTCTTTTTTTAAATTCATCCAAGAGCTCGGGTATTTTAGTAATAAATTGTCATTAATAAAAATCTATTAGTATAAAGAATATTTTTATTATTTTATAAAAATAAATTATAATTATTAAATAAAATGTAATAATTAGAAAAATATAGCTTCAAAAAATGTTTTTCTAAAAATCTTTATCGACTTCTTCCTGCGATTCAATTACAAAATATTTTCATATATATTTAAAATTTCGTTGTTATATACTGTTTCAGTGTTTGTACATCGTTAATTTTTAAGTGATTGATGTGTAATTTTGAAGAGTAGGCCCTGGAACTTCTCCAAGAGTAGGCCCCGGAAATTCTAGAAGAGTAGGGTTTCTCGCACAATAATTTTTTGTTTTCAACAGGACAAATGTTTCGTTACTCATTTTATTACCAATGAAGAGACAAATCCTGGCTTTTTTAGATCAAAGATGAACTCAAAAAAACCAAGCATATAAAAGAAAATCTTATCGTATTTATTGGCTGTTTTCCCGTAGCGTTTTTCCGACAATGTTTTCATCTTGAAGTTAACATTTGACCACGTATCTTGATCAAAGTTTTTTATCAAAGGCGATAATTTTTTAGAAATAATCTGGATCCAAAAATATATATACATAAGCTAATAGTACCTATAAACTAGTAATACAAATATAAAATGTACACATAATAAACTCTTGTAAATAAACAAATGCATTTTAACAAGCAATATAATTTGAGATTTTTCATATCAAGTCTATTTTTCTTTTTTTCATTTTAGCAACATTTTGTACTGAAATTAATATTTCTCTGATACACCAGATAACTTTTTTCTCAACTAATAAATTTAATAGGTTTTTTCTACCTGAAGGTTCTTTTGGCAGCCAACTCGTTAGCATATTATTCCTGCTAGAAATTTTCATTTATTCATAATAATGAGCATAAATTACTTCAATAATACAATAGAGAGCTTGCCAAAACTAAAACAGTAAATAGCAAATTAGATTTTTCAGTTAACAGATAATACAATATTATTGCACCAATAAAATTCACTACTAGATAATGAAGAATACACGGTTGAGGACCAATTTATATTATTTTTATTATATAAAATATTTTTAATATTTTTTTTAAGATATCACAGAATCATCAAAATTTGTTTAGTCAGCTTACGAAATTATAATAATTAATAACGGTTCTTAAAGTGCCATAGTGGTTGGGTATTATTATATAATTATATAACACAATTAATTATCTAATTTGGTATAATATTACATTGGCTTTGGGGGACGATCGACTCCCCCCCCCCCATCAAATACGTGCCTGCTTTTGATCAAGTCTGTGACATCGAAATATGTGATCATTTTCACATTAAACAATTCGTTACTCATTTCTTTGCAGCATAAGACTTCTGGTTTCTTTGGATCAAAGTGAACTCAAAAAAATTTGACACCTGAAAGGTGACCTTATTCTTTTTATTGGTTGTTTTCCGGTAGCATCTTTCTGATAATAGCTTCATCTTGAAGTTAACTTTTTACAAGGCTTTGAAGTTTGTGACATCGGGATATTTCACATTAAAATTCTGGTTCATTGTGTATTAAGTTAATGTATTGTTAGTTCTATTTTTATTTTGCGCTTAACTGTCGCAAAATCTCTATCGTAAAAGAGAGTGGGCTATTTGCAGAAATTTTTTTTTCATATTTCGAGTTGCTGTATTTTCTAATAGAAATTTAATCATAGCATTGTTTTTGTTTTGCCCAGGACAACCATCGCAGAGTAAGTAAAACTTCATTATTTTTTCAGGAATATTGGCATGAATATAATAATTTAAATATGATGTTACTTCCTTAGAACCTTCGAGCGCTTGACCTTCACGATAAGAGTAGAAAGTTGCTTTCTCATTTTTCACATTATGCACACAAAATTCGTATGTCCATAGTTGACGGAAATAAAATAGGTATTTCCTGAACATTTTTTCGTCCATTATCGCTTTAGAGAATATAAGGAGTATCAAAAATACAAAAAAATGTCAATGAGTTGGCAAGCTACTTCTTCACAGTTTTTGTTTTTAGTGGTCGTTAATGATAAAGGTTGTCAAATGATCTTGATAATTTTGTGAAGTTTAATAAAATGAAAATACTCAATTTCACAAAAATGTATATACCTACTTTTATTTTGTATATACGCATTTGGATAACGATGTTATCATCTTCTGTACACAATAACAACTGCTCGTTTAAAAAAATTTAAAAAAAGGAAAATTTTCATCGGTTTTTATATCTTTTATATATATATATATATCATCTATTTTTTAGCAAATTTTATTGATGTGTACTGTGAATTAATTTGTGGGAGAAAATACTTCAATTTAGACACTTTTCTCCAACAAGTCAATTTAAATTGTCTAAATTGTTTAAAATGGTCGCATGTGTAAACATACTCATGCGTCTGGACGCGGCTTAATATGTTTATCTTGTAAAGCGGAGATGGAAACAATTTTAATTTTTATTGTAGGTATTTGTTTTTCTTATAATTTGTGTATCAGTATAAAATATAAAATTGAATTTTCGTTTACCATTTTAAATATTTTTCTGAACTTTTCATTTTGATTAAATATCTTTAAAATACTTAATTAATTGTTTTTGAGAATACCTTTTGTTAAAATTTTTTCTTTAAATATATACATTTAAAATGTTGGAAAGTTGGTATTCAAATACAGGATTGGTAAAAAAAATTTATATATATATATATATATCTAATGCCCTGATTTATGATATGTTCTGAACATCTTAGAAATATATGGTGTATGAATTATGCATTTACGCCCTTATTTTTTTTAGAGATATGCACCCTTTAAAACATACAAAACAAATATTCGATTTTCAATAGACTTTTTTATAATTTTTTTCTTTTAATGTCAACTGTTTTTTTTTTATTATTTAAATACCTATTTATTAAAAGCAATCGACAAGAAAATGAAAAATCAATATTGATATAAGTAGGTTTTATATGTAGCTCATTGATAAAAGTAGATACACAATTCAATTAAACGTCGGCGTCCGACTACATAACGTCCGACTATAACATGGAGAATTAATAAACTACGTAATAAAATAAAATTTTAGTAATAAATTAATAAAGGTATGGCATATAAATATGCTATATCGTTTTTATGATAAATTATAGGATATGTAATATTATACATTATACAATATATACTCGTATATTTTATTAATTGTTAAGAAATGAAATACGAGAAATGAAATAAATTATTTACATTAAAGATAACAGTATATTTGTATTATAAATTTCTAAAAGAGTTATAATCTTAAATATTTTTTGGCCCCGATCATGGTTTCATGTTGATAAAAATAATGTCCCCGCAGGGGTACTCTGAATAGAGTAATGGGCTTAACGAACCCGCGGGTCCCAGTTATTGTTGGGCCCTCCATTAATGGGGGTTTCTCGTAGGGCTAACCATCCTACAGTGTCAAAAAACTTGGTTACGAAACAACTACATAATACGCCTCGGATGAAAAATATGGAGCTTAAGGATTTTACGACTGGAACTTGGAATGTACGAACATTATATAGGCCTGGAAATTTGACGACAGCGATATTGGAACTTGAACGATATCGACTGGACATTATTGCGATTCAAGAGGTGAGGTGGCCGGGAGAAGGAAGCTTAAAAACTGGAAATTGGACGGTGTTTTATAGTGGTGGCAC